>JAVJIF010018044.1:0-79532 GCA_038442645.1 Agave tequilana | reverse complement strand
ATAAGGGACGGTTTCCTCATTCCTATAAGTATCCAATTAACTCATTTGTGCTTCTAGCCTATTGATAGACTGGGTAACAAAATTTTGAGTCTAAATCAGGTCTTCTATACTCTTTTCGAAGTCAGTTGGTTCTTCTTAAAAAGGTGAGTATGAAAATTGATTTTGAAAATTCTTGTAAATTAGGAGTCCACAATATTTTGAAATTGTCACTTGTACTCATGCAAGGCTTCTATACTCTTTTCTAACTCAAAATTTTCTTTAATTAGTTGTTCTAGAAAAGGAGTATACGAAGCAAAATTACGATGGATTGTGGATAAGGTGCTTGAAAATTTGACTCGGGTAGGTGTATCTATAAGTACACCAAGAGGGGGTGATAGGTGTATGGCTAATCTAATGACAAATAAATGCGAAATTAAAAATAAATTGTAACACACTTAGTGTAACCAAAGAGTGCAGTCGAATTCCAGTGAAGGGATCTGGACTATCTCCTCTAAATTCCTCTAAATAAGAGTTGAGGTGCTATGTAAAGCTCTCTTGGTTCAACACTAGTGAGGCACACAAATAATACCAAGCATATAAGATATGAACAATATGATACAATGCAAGGTAAATAAGAGAGAGAGAGTTAAGATAGTAGATCAAATGCAAAAACAAAGATATGTTTCGAGTTTCGAGCACCCATCTACGTCCCCGCCTTCACACAAAAGGATTTCCACTAATCTCGTACACACAGGACTTCCCACACAAGAAACCTCCACTGAGGATTTGGTAATACAACTAGGAGTACACAACTCCTCTCTCTAATAAACCAACCTCTACACAAAAGGCAAGGCACAATACAATCACCTCTCACTAAGGGATAAAACAAAGATCACATCTACACTTAGAGGGATAAGACACTAAGCCAACCAACCACAATCAACTCTACACTTAGAGGGATAGCCACAAACCCAATTTGCACAGCCTTCTCTACACTTAGAGGGAAAGACACAAAGCCAAGCAAAGGAAAGGGTTACAACTCTTGGTGATCACAAAGATCACAAACCAATTTTTCTCACAAAATAAGATCCTATAGAGGATAGATATGATAGCTAAAGTGTGATAAATCAAGGTGTTTTGAAAATCAAAACAAAAAAAATACTTGGGAAAACAACTAGAATAAGATAGAAATGAAGATCAAAACAAATATCACAAATGCTCTATTTTTCTTTGAATTTTCAACTCTTGAAAACAAATAAAAGATAAATCTTTTTGGCACAAAAACTCTTTTAAAAACTTGTTGTTAAACACTTGTAAAGATGGAAAGTTTTGCTCTCTAAACACTTATTGAAAATAACTCAAGAGAAGGCATATATATAGCCTCTCAAAAATCTGCCCGTTGGCAGTGTTGAAAGGTTAGAATGACCTTCCGGTCAACCACCCAGTCGACGGCGCAGTGATCATATTTATTGATCGTTGTGCCACCGGTCAACCGGCCACAGCCAACGGTCGACTGCCTGGTCGACCGTCCCCCACCCGAGAGTGAGGTGCTTTCAGTCGGTCGACCGCGCGGTCGACCAGCCGAATAGGCTGGCCATGTGCACGTCTTCGTGCACATCGGTCGACCGGCACGGTCGACCGACTCCTGGTCCAGTCGATCATCTGGTCGACCGCCAGAGCAGTCTGCTGGGATTTTGGGTATTGAAAAATTATCTTTTTAATATCAATTAATCCCATAAATCACATAAATTCAACAAAAATAAGTTCTTATAAGATCTTTGAAATACAAATATGTGTGGTTAAAATTCAATACATATTACAAACTATTTGAACCATTTTTATGATATTGAAATTAAGTTTTAAACCAAAATCGATATTTTTCAAAAACCAAACTTTGAACTGAAAATCTGATTTTTTTCAAAACTCATATGAATACAAAAACATAATATTGAAATAACTTTGAAGCATGTTGTATATGGATAGAATCCAATATACATATAACATATATATCTATGTTTTTGACATGAAATCCAAAACTGGTTAAATCGAAACCAAACTTTTAAACTTTAAACTTGTGTATGTATGTGAACTTGAGCATATCAACACTATCTACCTTTACACAAGATCTAAACAAACTTAAACTAAACACAAATCGAAGTTTTCTTGTCTCCAAGCCGACTCGATCCAAACACAATCCAACGAGCTTGACTCCAATCGAGTGCTAGATGTGATCTTGACGCGCGAGCTCTTGAATCACCATGTGTAAGCTCCAAACTCCTTTGTTGAAGCTAAAAACCTATTAACATCTTGGTCAATCACTAAACTATTTAAACACAAGATTATTAGTAAACTACAACTACATTAGTCAATCATCATCAAAACTAGAGTGATGGGCCTCTGGACCAACAATCTCCCCATTTTTGATGATGATAAAACTCATGAAGTTATATATGCATGGATTAAAGTTAAGCTTCATAGAAGCTCCCACTTAACACATGCATAGTAATAAACATAAAGATATGCAATGAATGCATAAACCAAATAACACATATATGCATAAATGGAAATAAACATACATAAACAAATCCAAATACTTCTTCCCTTTTTGCATAAACAAAACATATATGCAAGTTCTTCTCCCCCTTTCTGTATAAAACAAGGAAATGAAATAAACATGCATATATAAGACTCTAAAATACTTCTCCTCCTTTTTGTCAATTCATCAACAAGGGGCATAAATAAACTCTCAAAAAAATCTTCTCCTCCATTTTGTCAAATCAAACAATAAAGTTATATATGAAAACATTTGATACCAATTTATGATACCAATTGAAAATAAACAAAATTTTTAAGATACCAACTGAAAATATCTTGTAAATTTTTTATACCAATAGAAAATGAAACATTGTACGTTTTTTATACCAATTGAATATATATATTGTAAATCTTGATACCAATTGTAAATATTAATACCAATTGAAAATATTTATAATTTTAATACCAATTGTAAGTATATATATATATTGTAAGTTTTAATACCAATTGAAAGTAAAAACTAAATTTTTAGATAAATACAACTCATATCAATGTAGATACCAATTTAAGATTCTTGATACCAATATTGAAAATGTTAGCATATACCAAACAAAGCATTTCTCATCATAAAATTTGGAGTAAGATACCAATTGAAGATAAAACTGATTGAAAGATAAAACATGAATTTCTCTCCCCCTTTATGAAATACTGATAAAAATAATACACAAGCTTGTATAAGATACCAATTGAAAAATAATTGACATTAAGGACTAAATCAAGCTTAGCATAAACATAATTTGTGCTTTAAGATGTAAAGATATTGCAAGTACAATCAATCATATATATATATATATATATATATATATAATATATATATATATATATATTATATATATATATATATATATATATATATATGAAAATATAAATACCAATCAAAATTGATATTATTTAAAATTTGAACCATACATATATAAAAAAACACATATGAGTATACAATCATAAAAATATCAATTGTGATACCATTGAAATTATAATGATAATCAAGTGTATAACCATACTACCTCCCTTTCATGCATATGTTTATAAAGATTTTCAATAAGGCATACAAGGCATGGTCGCCCATCCATCCGCCCTTAAAAAGTAGGGTTTTCAAAAATAGGATTTGAAAATAATTTTAACATACTTGAAAACTCTACCAAAATGAAGAATAACGCAACTAGTTTTATGATAATCTTGTAAACTAGTATGAAGTCCTTCAAGTAAGGAATAAAATAAGAATATATCCATGAAACATGAAAATTACACAATCATCAACACTCAAATAGCAACAAAGCTCATATAATCTCATGAAAACAAATCATGATAAACATCAAACATAGAGTGTAAAAAATTATGTAATCAACAAAATCATGGAATAGGGCATTTAAGCTCAATTGAAATTCCTTCTCAAAAACATGAAATCATCAAAACTAAATAGGCTTCAAGTTATATGTATGTTTTGTCTAAACTAGAAGTATACATACATATTCCAAACACATTTGAGTCCATAAAATTTTTGCATGAAAAGCAAGTGACTCAAGGGTATACATGTATATCTAAAGTTTTGAATAAAATTAACATATACATGAAGTTAATACATTATCATGAAAAACATGTACAAAATAGGGAATACAAGTTAAAATGTAAGAATCATCAAAACTAGGCTATACTAGTACATCTAATGAGTACAAATAAGCGACATAGCATAAACATATAATAATCAATTTGTGGCTCACTAGTTGTATAAGTAGTTACACAAGTTTTAATGAAAATTACATCTAAACAAGTAATCAAACATGAAGTGCAAAATCATAAACAAAAACCAATATGATCATTAAGTAAATGCACATGTTTTAGACTAAGATATACACAAAAGCTAAACTAGTGTGAGAACAGAAAATATGGGTACATATGAGTGTATCTCAATTACTATACATGTAAGTCAAAAGTCTAATTATCATGGCATTTAACATAATGAGCATTAAAACACGACATGCTAAAAAATCAATAATTCTAAAAGCATGTAAATATAATAAGAACTTAGAGATAGTTACCAAAACCATTAGGGCCTATCTCTAGATCTCCAAACCATGGTGGTCCTCTCACCAACTCCCCTTGAAAGTGATGCATCCAAAAGTTTCACCATTTTGCGCGGAACGCATCCACCATCAAGGCACCAACACCTCTCACGTCATGTGAGGGCCCACACCTACATCCAACATAATAGGAGTAGATTTTGGTACCTATACTCTATTGGGTTCATGGGGGTTAGCACCTTTCCTAACCCAAATACTTGTTTGCAAAATTTGAATTATTTAATCTATCATACAAAAAATTTGCAAGGTGGCCCTTACGTCCACAATGTGTACAAGTGTACACATGAGCATATATGGTGTCATGTGTGTGGGCATGAGAAGCAGTGTATGCCGTGGTTTGTCTGCATGCATAAGAGGAGCATGTTTCTTGTGAAACATGGATTCCAACCGTGTGTGGTTTATGACACATTGGCTCAAAGTAGAGCACAAACAATCAACACTCTTCTTTAACATACATATATTATTTTCAATGTTAGAAGAAGAAGTGGAACATGAAACATGTTTGTTAATAGTGGATGAATCTATATTAGCATGACAAACATGTGAATCAATATCATTTTTCAAAGAAATATTTTTCTTAGAAACCAAATCTAGTTCTTTTGAAATAGAAGCAATTTTATTTTTCAAAGATTGATTCTCTTTTAAAACAATTTCAAGTTTTGAAATCAAAACTTCATTTTTTCTTCAAAACATCATCACAATTATTTTTATTTTTTAAAATTTTGTTTTCATTTAAGACAAGATCAAGTTGGGATTTCAATGAGTCCCTTTCATTAGAAATCTCAACTTTCTCTTGTAAAGTCAAATCAAGTTTTGAAAACAAATTCTTATTTTCTTTATTTAATTTAATACTTTTATTTTTCAAACTTGGTATTTTCAAGCAAGTTTTCACACACAATAGATAGTTCTTCATTTAAAGCATCGGCATCCAATAGTCATCACCGGAAGAATTAGCACTATCATCTAGTTAAGTATTCGAGTTTACCTCAAGGGAGTCCTTCCCTTGGACCATGTAGCAAGCTTGTTCAGATTCATTCCCACTAGATTCCTCCTCCATATGTTTCATCGTTTGTAACTTGGGAGAGGTCAAAGTGTTCAACATTGCAAAGACAGAATCACAATGAGAAACCATAGAAAGATATTTTTTCTTAATGCTTGCCTAAGTGCCATTAGGGCTTGTGCATTGGCCTCTATATGCTTGCTATTATCAAGATAAGATTTCTTGGTAACGGTAAGATAAACATGCAGGCCTAGGATTTTTAAGTAAGCACTCATCCTATTCTTCCATACATCGATGTTAGAAACATCAAACATAGGAGGGGTCATGAAGTCCATGACTGTGTGTATACAAATGCAAAACTAGATTAGCTAACCAAGATCTCACTCTTAAGTGGTTAAACCTAATATCAGGAGCGTAGGCTCTGATACTAATTGTAAGTACACCTAGAGGGGGGCTGAATAGATGTATGGCTAATCTAATGACAAATAATGCAGAATTAAAAAGAAATTCCAACACACTTAGTGTAACCAAAGAGTGTAGCGGAATTTCCGATAAAGGGCTCTGAACTATCTCCTTTAAATTCTTCTAAATAAGAGTTGAGGTGCTATATAAAGCTCTCTTGGTTCAACACTAGTGAGGCACACAAACAATACCAAGCATATAAAATATGAATAATATGATACAATGCAAGGTAAATAAGAGAGAGAGAGAGAGTTAGAGATAGTGGATCAAACGCAAACACAAAGATATGTTTTGAGGTTCGAGCACCCAGCTCTACGTTACCCTTCACACAGAAGGATTTCTACTAATCTCATACACACAGGACTTCCTACATAGGGAACTTTCACTAAGGATTTAGGTAATGCAACTAGGAGTACACAACTCCTCTCTCTAACAAACACAACCTCTACACAAGAGGTAAGGCACAATAACAATCACCTCTCACTAGAGGGATAAAACAAAGATCACCTCTACACTTAGAGGGATAAGGCACTAAGCCAAACCAACCACAATCACCTCTACACTTAGAGGGATAGCCACAAACCCAATTTGCACAACCTCCTCTACACTTAGAGGGAAAGGCACAAAGCCAAAGCAAAGGAAAGGGTTACAACTCTTGGTGATCACAAAGATCACAAATCAATTTTCCTCACAAACAAGATCCTGATAGGATAGATATGATATAGCTCAAGTGTGAGAAATCAAGGTGTTTGGAAATCAAAACACAAAGAAAAATACTTGGGAAAACAATTAGAATAAGATAGAAATGAAGATCAAAACTAATATCTCAAATACTCTATTGTTCTTTGAATTTTTCAACCCTTGAAAACAAAATAAAGATAAATCTTTTTGGCACAAAAACTCTTTTAAAAACTTGTTGTTAAATACTTGTAAAGATGGAAATTTTTGCTCTCTAAAAACTTGTTGAAAACAACTCAAGAGAAGGCATATATATAGCCTCTCAAAAATCTGCCTGTTGGCAGTCTGAAAAGGTTAGAAATGGCCTTTCGATCGACTGCCCGATCGACCGACGCAACGGCCATATTTATGACCGTTGTGCCACCGGTCAACCATCCCCACCTGGTCGACCGTCCCCCACCCGAGAGAGGGAAGCTTTCAGTCGGTCGACCGTGTGGTCGACCGACCGAATAGGCTGGCCATGTGCACGTCTTCGTGCACATCGATCGACCGGCACAATCGACCGACTCCTGGTCCGGTCGACCATCCGGTCGACCGCCAGAGCGGTCTGGCTGGGATTTTGGGTATTAAAAAATTATCTTTTTAATATCAATTAAATCCCATAAAATCACATAAATTTCACAAAAATAAGTTCTAATAAGATCTTTGAAATACAAATATGTGTGGCTAAAATTCAGCACATATTACAAACTATTTGGACCATTTTTGTGATATTGAAATTAGGCTTTAAACCAAAACGATATTTTCCAAAAACCAAACTTTGAACTGAAAATCCGATTTTTCCAAAACTCATATGAATACAAAAATATGAAATTGAAACAACTTTGAAGCATGTTGTATATGGATAGAATCTAATATACATATAAGATATACGTCTATATTTTTGACATGAAATTCAAAACCAGTTAACTTGAAACCAAACTTTTAAACTTTAAACTTGTGCGTGTATGTGATCTTGAGCATATCAATACTATCTACCTTTACATAAGATTTAAATAATCTTAAACTAAACACAAACCAAAATCTTCTTGTCTCCAAGCTGACTCTATCCAAACACGATCCAGCGAGCTTGACTCCAACAGAGTGCTAGATATGATTTTGACGCGTGAGCTCTTGAATCACCATGTGTAAGCTTCAAAACTCCTTTGTTGAAGCTAAACACCTACTAATATCTTGATCAATCACTAAAACTATTTAAATACAAGATTATTAGTAAACTATAACTACATGAGTTAATCATCACCAAAACTAGAGTGATAGGCCTCTGGGCCAATAGTATCCCCATGACTCCTTGAAGAGCTGAGATGATTTTGACAATTATGTCATAATTCTAAGAATGGGGATTATATTGAGTCGAATAAAATCAATTAGGCATATTTGGTTGGTTGTTGGTGATATTCGTGTCAAAAAAGGTTGGGGTGAAATATGATTCATATTGGCATTAGAAAAATTAAGGTTATGATCCATTTCACATAAAATGACAAAAAAAAAAACAAACAAACAAACAAAAAAGAAAGAAAAATCAAACCTATGTTAGGATAGACTTTAGATCAAGATGACTCCTAACTGGTTGACTGTCCAGGAGAGGTATATTGCAGTAGTCTGGCCATATGTTAATCTGCCAGGTAGGGAAAAAACTCAGTGGGAAGTATCCGTGTAGAGCAACAGGCCTTAATTAAGGTAAATCACTAATTTTTGAGGATCTTGTCTCTTAATCCCCAACTTTAAATACTAATTTGACCAGAGTCAAACTTTAACAATTTTCTCCCGAGATCAGTTTTCTATTGAGTTTGAGATGTCCCTAAAGCTAACGTTTACTCAATTTTAAGTTACAATTGGGTTAATGAGTGAGGAGATGGTTTTTGGGCTAAGGAAGGGTAATGATTCTCACCTTATCTTTTTTATCAAATTTGCCTTTAGATCGTTTTCGTATGATGTGTGCAAGCATATAACAGTAAGTAACACTGAAGCAATATATATCACTCAAAAAATATTTTCTATGCTAAATGCAATGTAGACGTATCTTACTCCAGCACTCTTCAACAATAATGAAAAGAAATGAATTAAATGAATGCATATATGCAAATCTATTTGTTTTTTAAAATTTACAACCAATCAGTTATTGTTGAGTTAAAAATAGTGCATAGAATAAGCTAAACAGAAAAACTAATAGCTACAGAAGTCTATAAACACCTAGCAAGAAAGAGGTTTCAGTAATCCTTCTCCTTTGTCACGCAAACGGGCAACAAGATGGAGGGCTTTGGTCCTCCGCTTTCTAGAGCAGAGTCACAGAGTAGACATATGTATTCTACGATAGTTAGTTTCCTGAAACTTGCACCTGCACATAAAAACAGAGAAGAAAAGTTAACCGTTTAGTAAATTAAAAAGAAATATCGTTCTCTTCCTGGCAACGCGTCAAAATTTGATTGAGAAAAATCGAGCACAGAAAACAGAGATTAGAAATTAAAAATAGTTCTTTGGCTTCTCACAATTCTATCATTAAAGTAAGTGGCTAGGCGGGACATGATCCACAAGGAGGGATGCGATAAAAATTTTTCAGTGTTGTTAAATTACGAAATCGGTTAAAAGTTTCTTCTTATTATAAAGAGAAAGAAAGAAAATCAGAGTTAGAAGAGGATTAAGAAGAGAAGAAGAAATAGAAGAAGAAAATGTGGTATTTTTAGAGTTGGTTTTTAAAAGAAAAAATTAAAAGTTAAGAAAGGAACATTGCTAGAATCTATTAAGTGTTACTAGTGTATTTACCTCTTGAAGCTTGACTCACCTTGAATCTTTAGCAACTTACGAGCTTTATTGGAAGGCAATTATCACATGGTCCATAAGATGAGATTCATGCCACCATTGCATCACATCATCAAAAACACTTAAGTTTAACCATTAAATTATACAAAAAATAGAAGTAGATCCATCATCACGAGCGATCGGTGGCACTTGCAAAAGCAAGGCTATTTTGAAACTATTAGATTCATATGGATTGAGATCACACACAAGAGAGAGAATATTAGAGAAAGTTAATAAAAAACAAGAAGAATATAAAAATGATCGATAAAGTAAGAAATAATAAAAGAAAGGAGAAAGATTACATCAGTGTCATTCTCAATACATTTTTCTCTCTCTTTTTCTTATGAATCTCTTTCTAATCTTAGCTATAAATAACAAAAATTTGCATTAAAAAGAAAAAAAGAAACAAAATCAACACTAAATTAAGAGTAGCACTCTAGCTTAAGCTTTCTAACATTTGCCTTTTGCATTTAGTGGTATCTATAGGAGAAATGGAGTGGGAAGTGCGTGATAGGATAAGCACCAAGATGTTGGCCCAACGACCAGCATCTGGCCGCACAAACGCCTTTGGGCCAGATCCTTGAGTGCGTGAATTCTTCTTCCTTCTTATCCCTTGATCTTCTGATAATATCTCTTTTGGATCCCTAGATTTGACAATATCCTCGTTGAATTTTCAAGCTAACCAAATAAATCCATGTAAATCCGATTTAATTGGGATATGATTGTAAGTTTTCTTCTCCATCTTCATTAATTACACTTGTACACCATTAGATATTTAAATAATTAAATAACAGAGCTTTATTAATTAAAATATGAAATATGACAATAAATATGTAATATTAGTGAACTATCATCATTCAACACAATTCCCAATCATGGCATTAATTGCTAAATAAATCTTAGCAACGTCGGTATCAACAATAGTTGTAGAGCAAGCAATTAGTGCGGGAGGAAGTATTTGGATCAAACTCGTTCGAGTATGTCCCCCGAATTAGTGGAGGCCCAAGCATGTCTTGATGATTGGACAAAAGCAATGTTAAGTCAATATGAAATCGTGGGAAGAAAAAGAAGATTTTATGAAATGGCGATCACTAGAACAAAAGGAAGCGATTGAGGTAAGCTACGATGATTGAAGTAAGAGAACTAGGTGGGTTTTGATTCCTCTAAACCCTAAAAGAATACGTAGGCAACTTAATTATGATAAGGATTACAAGCCTTTTTTGTTATTTTTCTTATATATAAAAATTAGTATTCGACGGAGTAGAAATGGTTCAAGAATTGAAACCCAAAAAATCAGACCGGACTCGGACCCAGTTCCAAAATCAAATTCAGAATCGACCAATCTAGAACCGAGGTGGGGTCTATCTCTGAGTGGGGATAATCCCATCAGCGGAGTAATGAACTTTGCAGGAGTCTGAGTAGGGACAATCCCACCAGCAGAGTGGGGTCGCAGTCGTCTTAGAGTGGGGTAATCCCATTAGCGGAACATGCAAACATTAGGAGCTTTGAGAAAGGTAATCCCCAAAGCAGACTAGGGACTTTGAGCAAGAGACAATCTCACTATAGAAGTTTCAACTGCTTGTGGGTTAGTAGGAACTCGTAGGCGGATGCTTGTGTTACCATATCCCAATGGGCGAGATCTCATTAGTGGAGCGTGCAAACATTAGACTCCAAGTGTGAGATCCTAGCAGCGGAGTTAGGTTCGCAGTCGTCTCCCAGTAGAGGTAATCCCATCAACAGAGCGATAAACTTGGCGGGACTCTGAGAGGGGGTAATCCAAGCAGCAGTGTGAGCAGAAATGGTTAAAGACGAAATGTAATTTTATTTAATGACTAAAATAAAAAACATATGGAATTTAACTAAAATACAGGGTTTATTATTGGTGGAAGTACTCTCTATCTTCACTGGAGGGATTAGATCACTCAGTCTTCACTAAAGGGATCAATTACTTAATCGCCTTGTACTGGGTGATTATGTGTTGCGATTTGTTAAGAGGCGGTGCACTTGACTATCTTGTATAGGAGCTTGCCCCAGGGATAAGGATGTACTCTTTGAGGAAGTCTAGAGGACAAGTTCTTTCAGTTATTTTCGAAGGCTTCTATAGTGGATGGTCAGGTATCCCTTATTGTTGTGATAAGAAAAGTAATCTTCCACTCTGGAGAGTGTAGGGTTATATTAGATCAATGATTAGTTTCTGAATATGCATATTTCAACCATATCTTCACAATTATTCTGAATAAAATTCTGTTAATAATAGCTTTCTTGTGTATTTCTAGGTCCATGACATGAAGTGGAGAAGAAGCCCCAAACTCTCATTTAATTAGAGATTTTAGAGTCTAGAAGTAGCCCAAGACTTTGAACCCCTATCTGCTAATTTTGGGTACAGAAAACTGCAAACCAAGTGCAGGTGTAGGGAGTACTGTGCAACAAAAAGCTGCACACTTCGGCATCGCGCGCGCGGCGCCTGTACGGCCGTGTTTCTGTGGCCGTATTGTTAGCCCAGAAACCTTTCACCTTAGTTTTGATGATGACTAACTTATGAAGGTTAGTTTACTAATGATCTTGTGTTTACATCAGTTATTGATCAAGATATTAGTAGGTGTTTAGCTCCAACAAAAGAGTTTTAGGAGCTAATACATGTAGATTCAAGAGCTCGTGTATCAAGATCGCATCTTGCACTCGGTTGGAGTCCAGCTCTTTGGATCGTGTTTGGATCGGGTCGTCTTGAAGATGAGGATCGACAAGAAGACTTCGGTTTGTTTAGATCTTGTGTAAAGATAGACAGTGTTGATATGCTCAAGTTCACACACACACAAGTTTAATATGTTTTGATTTTTGGTTTAACCGGTTTTGGATTTCTAGTTCATATATATGGTTTTCATGAATAAATAGAATCAAAACAAGTTTACATGATTTTATGTATATTAGATTTCATCTATATACATCTGTGCTTCAT
Organism: Agave tequilana; assembly: GCA_038442645.1. NCBI lineage: Eukaryota > Viridiplantae > Streptophyta > Magnoliopsida > Asparagales > Asparagaceae > Agave > Agave tequilana. The sequence goes on along the minus strand of JAVJIF010018044.1, from coordinate 66,925 downwards.
ACATTTGGAAAAACTTATTTTGATGGTTTATTCCATGTGTTTAGAGTTTTGTAATTAACAAAACCTATTTTTGGATTTCATGTAAAAAACATAGATATCTCATTTTCATGTGTATTGAATTCTATCCATACACAATATACTTCAAATGTGTTTAAATATCATGTTTTCATATTTATACAAGTTTGGGAAAAATCGGATTTTCATTTCAAAGTTTGGTTTTTGGAAAATACAATTTTTCAGTTTAAAGCCTAATTTTAATATCATAAAAATAGTTCAAATGGTTTATAATATGTGTTGATTTTTGGTCACACATGTTTATTCTTCAAATATCTTACAAGAACTGATTTTTATGGAATTAATGTAATTTTATGGGATTTTATTAAAATTAAAAAGCCAAGTATTTCTATCCTATAATCCCAGCCAGACCACACTGGCGGTTGACCAGACCAGTCGATCGATGTACATGAGGCGTGCACAAAAGACCAGCCAAGTGGGCCGGTCGACCGCGCGGTCGGCCGACTGAAAGCACCCAACTCTCGGGTGCTGCCGATCAACCGGGCGGTCTACGACAGGCTTGGCCTGGTCGATCGGAGGCACAACGGTCAGAAATCTGACCATTGGCCGGTTGACCGGAAGGGCATTTCTGCCTTTTCCTTGCTACAACGGATATATTTTTTGAGAGACTATAAATAGCCATCTCTTGGGCTGTTTTTTATAAAGTTTTTAAGAAAGCTTTTCTTCCTATCTTACAAGTGTTTTGTAGCAAGATTTTAAAGAGTTTTTGGGCTACAAAGTTTTATTTTTATTTATTTTAAAGTGTTGGAAAAATCAAAGAAAAGAGAGCCTGTGGGAGATTGGTCTTGATCTTGATTTCAAAATCTATTTGGTGTTTTTCCCAAGAGTTTTTCTTTGTTATTTTTCATTCAAAACACTTTTCTCACAGTTAAGCTATCATATCTATCATATTTATAGGATCTTGTTTCTGTGGGAAATATAGTTTGTGATCTATTGAGATCACTAAGAGTTGTTTGTGGTCCATTGTGATCACCAAGTTGTAATCTTTCTTTGCTTTGGTTTTGTGCCTATCCCTCTAGTGTAGAGGTGATTTTGCTTTGGGTTTGTGGTTATCCCTCTTGTGTAGAGGTGATTGTGGTTATAGTTTGGCTTTGAGTCCTTATCCCTCTTCGTGTAGAGGTGATTGTTGTTTTAGCTTTATGCCTTGCCTCTTGTGTAGAGGTGGTTGTGTTGGAGAGAGGAGTTGTGTACTCCTTACCTTGTACTTGCAAATTTCTCAGTGGAGGTTCCTTGTGTGGGAGGTCCAGTGTGGACGTAGTGGAAATCCTTTTGTGTGAAGGCAGGGACGTAGAACAGTAGCTCGAACCTCGAAATATATCTTGGTGTATGCGATTGATCCACTATCTCTAAACTCTCTCTCTCTCTCCTCTTATATCTTGCATTACATCATATTATTCATATCATATATATGCTTGGTATTGTTTGTTTGCACATACTTGTGTTGAACCAAGAGAGCTTCATATAGCACCTTAACTCTTATTTAGAGGAATCTAGAGGAGATAGTTCAGAGCCCGTCACCGAGAATTTAGCTACTCTCTTTGGTTACACATAGTGTGTTACAATTAGTTTTTAATTCCACATCTTTTGTCATTAGATTAGCTCATACACCTATTCACCCCCCTCTAAGTGTACTTTCAATTAGTATCTGAGCCTATGTCTGATATTAGGTTTAACCACCTAGGAGTGAGATCTTGGATTGCTAATTTAGATTTGCATTTGCCCACATATAGTTTATACACTCATGGATCGTCTTGCCCCTCCTATGTTTTATGTTTCTAACATCGATATATGGAAGCTTAGGATGAGTGCTTATTTAAAAACCCTAGGTTTGCATGTCTATCTTGCCACTACCAAGAAAACATATTTCGGTAATGACAAGTACATTGAGGCTAATGCAAAAGCCCTAAATGCACTAAAGCATACACTTAGCAAAGAATATTTGAGTATTGTTTCTCATTATAATTCCACTTTTGCAAAATATTTTGACTTCTCCCAAGCTACAAACGACAAATAATGTGGAGAAAGAATCTAGTAAAGATGAGGCCGACCAAGGTTGCTTCATGGTCTAAGGGAATGACTCCTTGAGATACATTCGAAAACTCAACTAGATGATAGAACTAGTTCTTCAGGTGATGACTATATAGATGCCGATGCATTAAATGAAAACTATCTATAGTTTGTGAAAACTTGCTAAAAAAATATAAACTTTTAAAAAAGAAAAGTTTTAAATTAAAGAAGAAAATAAAATTTTGTTCCAAAACTTGATTTAGCCTTGTAAGAGAGGGATGAGATTTCAAGTGAAAGGGACTCCTTGAAATCCCAACTTGACCTTGCCCTAAATGAAAACAAAATTTTAAAGAATAAAAATGATTGTGATAATGTTTTGAAGAAAAATGAGGTTTTGTCTTCAAAACTTGAAACCGTTTCAAAAGAGAACTATTCTTTGAAAAATAAAATTGCTCTAATTTCAAAAGAATTAGATTTGGTTTTAAATGAAAATAAATCTTTAAAAAATGATTTATCTTCTCATATTTGCCATGCTACTATAGCTTCACCATCTAATATTTCTAAAGCATGCTCCACTTCTTCTTCTAATATTGAAAATGATTTATGTATGTTGAAGAAGAGTGTAGATTGTTTGGGCTCCACTTTGAGCCAATGTGTCATGAACCACACACATTTGGAATCCATGTTTCGCAAGAAACATTCTCCTCATATGCATGCACACCATACACGGTATACACATGCTCATCATGCTTACACACATGATTCTATGTATGCTCATATGTACACTTATACATATTGTGGACGTACGGGCCACCTTGCAGAGTTTTGTTATGATAGATTATATAATTCAAATTTTACAAACAAATTTATTAGAAAAGGTGCTAACCCCTATGGACCCAAGAAAGTATGGGTACCAAAATTCACTCCTATTGTATTTGATGTAGGTGTGGGCTCTCGCTTGACGTGAGGTTGTTGGTGCCTTGATGGTGGATGCATTCCGAGCTAAATGGTGACAATTTTGGATGCATCACTTTCAAGGAAAGTTTAGTGGAAGGACCACCATGTTTTGGAGGCTTAGAGAATAGTCCCTATTGGTTTTGGTAACTATCTCTAACTCCCATTTTATTTACATGCTCTCATTATTTGACTTTTAGCATGTTTTGATTTTTTATGATTATTATGTTAAATGCCATGTTAATTGGACTTGTGATATACATATGTAGTATTTGAGATACACCCATGTTTATATGGATTTATATTTTGTGTTCTCACTATAGTTTAACTATCGTGTATATCCTTACTCTAAAGCACGTGCATTTACCCTAATGATCATGATTGTTTATGATTTTGCACTTCATGTTTTGATTACTTCTTTAGATGTAGTTTTAATTAAAACTTATGTTTATACTTGTACAACTAGTAAGCCACATTTGATTATTATATGTTTGTGCTATGTTGTTCATTTGTACCCATTAGATGTACTTGTATAGCCTAGTTTTGATGATTCTTGCATCTTTACTTATTTTTCCTATTTTTGTACACATTTTTATAAAAATATTTTTATCTTCATGTATATGTTAATTTTGGCTAAAGCTATTAGATATACATGTCTATCCTAGAGTCACTTGCTTTTCATGAAAAATTCTATTATGGACTAACTTGTGTTTAGGATATGTTGTATACTTCTAGTTTAGACAAAACATACATATGCCTTGAAGTTTGTATTGTTTCAATGAAAATTACATTTTTTATGTTTTTCATATTTATAAAGGAATTTTAATGAGCTTCAATGTCTTATTTTCATGATTTTGTTGATTACATGATTCATACACTTTATTTTTGGTCTTTACTCATGAATTTTTGTTTCATGAGCATATATGTGCTTTATAGATTTTGAGTGTCAATTATTGTGTGATTTTCATATTTTCATGAGATATATGATTTGGTTTCATCTCTTGAAGAATTTTTTAACTAGTTTTTCAAATATTATTCTAAACTAGTTTCATAATTCTTCAAATGGTAGAGTTTTTCAAAACTATGCTAAAATACTTTTAAATCATAATTTTTAAAAACTCCTACATTCAAGGGGCGGTTGGATGGGCGACCATTCCTTGTATGCCCTTATTGAATATCTTTTAAACATGTGCATGGATAGGGTGGTAGGTATGAGTTATACACATGATCTTTATGATATTTCATATGTTTGTATACTCATATTTTCTATACATGTATGGATCATATCTAATGCAACAGTATATTGCTCTGATACGTACATATAAATATTTTCTTGTGCTTTAAACATATATGCCATACATCTCTAACACAAATTATTTCTTGCTAAGCTTGATTTAGTCCTTAATGTCAATTATTTTTCAATTGGTATCATATACAAGCATATGCATTATTTTTATTGGTATTTCATAAAGGGGGAGAAAAATTCTTATTTTATCTTTCAATTGGTTTTACTTTTCAATTGGTATCTTACTCACACTCTTTATGATGAAAAATATTTTGCTTTTGTATATGCTTACATTTTCAATATTGGTATCAATAATTTTAAATTGGTATTATTTTTAAATTGGTATCCTTATTGCAAAATATATTATTTACCTAAAAATTTGGTATTTACTTTCAATTGATATCATATTCTTTTATTGGTATCAAATTCAAAAAAAAGATTGTTTCTTTTAATTGGTTCTCTCAATTGATTGTGTTTTATTGGTATCAAAATTTTGTTTTAAAATATGTTTATTGTTTGTTCGTATTCACCCCTTTGTTGATGAGTGACAAAAAGGGGAAGAAGAATTTAGGTTTATATATGCATGTTTTTATGTGTTATAAATATATGTTGTTTTATTGGTATCTTGAGCTTCATTACATATCTATATATGTTTATTAATTATGCATATATTAAGGGGGAGCTTCTAGGAAGCCTATCCTTAATGGATGATATATATAACCTCATAAGTTTTGTCATCATCAAAAAGGGGGAGATTGTTAGCTTAGAGGCCTTTCACCTTAGTTTTGATGATGGCTAACATATGAAGGTTAGTTTACTAATGATCTTGTATTTACATAGTTTCAGTTATTGATTAAGATATTAGTAGATATTTAGCTTCAACAAAGGAGTTTTGGGAGCTAACACATGTAGATTCAAGACCTCGCGTGTCAAGATCGCATCTTGCACTCGATTGGAGTCTAACTCCTTGGATTGTGTTTGGATCGAGTCATCTTGAAGATGAGGATCGACAAGAAGACTTCAGTTTGTTTAGATATTGTATAAAGATAGATAGTGTTGATATGCTTAAGTTCACACACACACAAGTTTAATATGTTTTGATTTTCGGTTTAACCGGCTTTGGATTTCTAGGTCATATATATGGTTTTCATGAATAGATGAATCAAAATAAGTTTAAATGGTTTTATGTATATTAGATTTCATCTATATACATCTGTGCTTCATACATTTAGAAAAACTTATTTTGATGGTCTATTCCATGTGTTTAGAGTTTTGTAATTAACAAAACCTGTTTTTGGATTTCATGTCAAAAATATAGATATCTCATGTTCATGTGTATGGTATTCTATCCATACACAATATGCTTCAAATGTGTTTAAATATCATGTTTTTATATTTATACAAGTTTGAGAAAAATCGAATATCCATTTCAAAGTTTGGTTTTGGAAAATATGATTTTCGATTTAAAGCCTAATTTCAATATCACAAAAATAGTTCAAATGATTTATAATTTGTGTTGATTTTTAGTCACATATGTTTATTCTTCAAATATCTTATAAGAACTGCTTTTTGTGGAATTAATGTGATTTTATGGGATTTTATAAAATTAAAAAACTAAGTTTTTCTATCTTATAATCCCAGCCAGACCACACTGGCGGTCGATCGGGACCGGTCGACCGATGTGCATGAGACATGCATAAAGGACCAGCCTAGTAGGCAGGTCGACCGCACGATCGACCGAATGAAAGCACCCAACTCTCTGGTGTTGCCGGTCGACCGGGCGGTCGACCGACAGGCTTGGCCCGATCGACTGGGAGGTCGACCGGAGACACAACGGTTAAAAATGCGACCGTTGGCCGGTCGACCGGCCAGTCGACCGAAAGGGCATTTCTGCCTTTTCCTGACTGCAACGGATATATTTTTGAGAGGCTATAAATAGCCATCTCTTGGGCTATTATTCATAAAGTTTTTAAGAGAGCTTTTCTTCCTATCTTACAAGTGTTTTGCAGCAAGATTTTAAAGAGTGTTTGGGCTACAAAGTTTTATTTTTATTTGTTTGAAAGTGCTGGAAAAATCAAAGAAAAGAGAGCCTTTGGAAGATTGGTCTATTTCAATATCTATTTGGTGTTTTCTCAAGTGTTTTTCTTTGTTATTTTTCATTCCAAAACACTTTGTTTTCTCACACTTGAGCTATCATATCTATTCTATTTATAGGATCTTGTTTTATGGGAAATATAGTTTGTGATCTATTGAGATCATCAAGGGTTGTTTGTGGTCTATTGTGATCACCAAGTTGTAATCTTTCTTTACTTTTGGCTTTGTGCCTAGTTTTGCTTTGGGTTTGTGGTTATCCCTCTTGTGTAGCGGTGATTGTGGTTGTAGTTTGGCTTTGAGCCCATATCCCTCTTTGTGTAGAGGTGATTGCTGTTTTGGCTTTGTGTCTTGTCTCTTCTATAGAGGTGCTTGTGTTGGAGAGAGGAGTTGTATACTCCTTACCTTGTAGTTGCAAATTTCTCAGTGGAGGCTCCCTGTGTGGGAGGTCCTGTGTGAACGTAGTGAAAATCCTTCTGTGTGAAGGCGGGGACGTAGAGCAGTGGCTCGAACCTCGAAACATATCTTTGTGTTTGCGATTGATTCACTATCTCTAAACTCTCTCTGTCTCTCTTATATCTTACATTGCATCATATTGTTCATATCATATATATGCTTGGTATTGTTTGTGTGAACATACTTGTGTTGAACCAAGAGAGCTTTATATGGCACCTCAACTCTTATTTAAAGGAATCTAGAGGAGATACGTCACTGAGAATTCGGCTACACTCTTTGGTTACACATAGTATGTTGCAATTAGTTTTTAATTCTGTCATTAGATTAGCTAATACACATATTCATCCCCCTCTAGGTGTATTTTCACGTATTATGTATCCACGCGTCGAGTTTCAACGCGTAGCCCCGCCTTGAGCCCAGAGGCCCCCTGTGCTATATAAAGCCCCCTCGTTGAAGTAGAATAGGAAGGGAGGAAGCTTATTAGGGTAGTTTCTTCTCTTTAGTATAGTTTAGTTTTTCTTCTTCTTTTCTTTTGTATTTTTCTTTTTTTTTAGATCTTGTAAAACTTCAAAAGAGTAATTTTTAGGATGAAAGTTTGAGTTCTTGTAATGGATGGTGACAGTCTATGAAAGTTTCCCTCTTTATCCCTACTTGATTTCTTCATGTTTAGCTAATTTTCTCTCATGGCATCTAACTGCTAGTCACTAACTTGCAACTCCTTACTTGATAATCCACATGAATCTGATAGCCTCTACTTTGCCTTGCTTTTGCAAGAGCCATTGATGGCTCATGATGATGGATTCTAACACTCTAACATCTAACTCTCTAACAAGTTAACATTATTTTATTTCATGCTTGCTCTGGTGTAGTTTTGATGGTTTAATTGTAGCTTGCACTTGTTTATTTGAGTTTGGATGTGGTGAGTGATATGGGTCATGCTTTGAAAAGCTCTTGAATCAAGGACTAGTGATGGGTAAGGATACATGTAAGGCAACTATCACTAAAAGATTAGAATATTGGTGGAGCTATTAGTAGTTAGTAGCCATGAGTTTTCTTCCATTTTTACTTTGTTTTAGAAATAATCTCAAAATCACAAATACTTTCTCTTTAATGTTTCGATCTTTGTTTCCACCATACTCTTCTCTTTTCATTCTTTGTTTTCTTTTCTTTGGAACATAAAAGAATCGTTAACACACACGTGAATATACCGTTAATACTTCTATCGCCTCCCGTCCTTGTGGATTCAACTTGTTTAGCCTCTATTGTATAACGAAGTATCTAGGTAGCCAAAGTACATAACATTTTAATTTCTAATTTCAAAACGATACTTTTCGGCACGCTTCATTCTGATCAAATTTTGGCACCGTTGCCGGAGATGGGAACGATTTGATTTCATATTTTTGTTAACTTTTCTTCTCTGTTTTTTTGGGTACGGGTAAAAATTTTCAGAGCCTAACAACTGCAGAACTTCATATTACCCTGTATCTCCTGCTTAAGAACGCAGAGAGTTGTTGCCTATTATTTTGCCGCAGCCTGGCCTTTTTTGCGGCAGAAACACTGCATTTTTCTGGGCTTTGATCTTCATCTTTAGTAGGGGTATCTTTATTTGCATATATCTGTGTATACTTCTGCTAGTTTTCTGTTTAGATTACCTATGCACATTAATAATTAAGAGCTCAAATATGTTAATTGGATGTTTTAAAATAGTTTAGATGTTTGCATCTAGGCACGTGTCAATTTCAATTCCAATATCCTGTATTTTGTTCTTCTATTGTTGTGATCGGGACTGAGGTATGAATATCGCACAGCATATGGTTAGGACAAACACCTGGGTGATTTACTAGCTTTTTGTGTTCATTCTTGCCTATATTGCACACTTATACGAATTGAAAATTAAGGGAAAAACCTAACATAAGATAAGGTGGGGACCCTTAGACCAACAATCACCTCCCACTCACACAACTCAAGCCTAAATAAAACTTGTTAGACGTTGGACCCTAGAGACATCTCAGATTCATTTAAAAGATCAATCTAAGGAAGAAGTTGTTAGATTTTGACTCTTATCAAATCGGTGTCAAAGGTTGAGGATTGAGAGGTAAAACCTCGCAAAACAGTGGTTTAATTTAATTAGGACTGTTGCTCCAACACGGATACCTCCCACTGGTCTTTCCCTTACCTGGCCCATTAACTTGTGGTTAGATTGCTGCAATATACCCCCATGGACAGTCTAACCGGTTAGGAGTCATCTAGGTTTAAGTCAATCCTAGTATAGGCTTGTTTTTGAATTTTTCTTATTCTTTGATTGATTGTTTATTTTTTCTTTTTGTTTGTGATTATTATGATAATATAGAATATAACCAAAATTTCCAATCAAATGAATCCATTTTACACCCTGACCTCATTTGACTCGGATAACTCCAACCCGACTATGTACAACATGAATCAACTGAAAATCACCTAGAGGGGGGGTGAATAGGTGAAGATGCTAATCAAATGGCAATTTAAAAATTAAAGCTACAACAGTCACCAAACAAGAATCACAAGATGAATGCAAGCAAGTAAGTATGACAATGATTATGATGAGCAAGAATAAGAGCAAGTATAGTAAAGTAAAGAGTGCAAGAAAGTAAACCAATCGCAAACACAAGGATATGTTATCGAGGTTCGAGCACCCAGCTCTACTCCCCGCCTTCCCCAGAAGGATTCTAGCTACTTCACTATCACACAGACAGTTACACAATCACTGCAGTACCCAACACACAGGAGTACCCAGTTTCACAAAGCTCAAGTACAAATTATCTCTGAGTAGTCAAAAGACCACAAACTCTCTCTTTCAAATATCTCTTCCCTTACAAAGGTCCTTAGAGAATATTGAGTAGGAATGAAGCTCTTGTGTAAGGTGAAAAGAAAAATTAAATCAGAGAGTATCACAAAAACCAATTCAGAAAATGAGTGAGAATATTAGCACAAAAACCAAGAAACAAGCTCTTTTGAATTTCTCAAACTTTTGAATTTTTCTCTTGAAAATTGTTGTTGTAACCAATCTCTCCCCAAACACCCCTATTTATAGGAGAGGGCTAGGGTTTAGGGATAAAACATAATTACAGATGTTTAGGAGGTAATTAGATCAAAATATATCCTTAAACGAATTTTTAAACACAAAAGACAAAAATAAACAACTATTAAAAATCTGCCCGTTACTGTTCAACGGCTACATCGGTCGACCGGGCCGGTCGACCGGTAGTACAAAATTCCGACTGTTACAGGCTATCGGTCGACCGACCCGGTCGACTGATACAAACTGTGACTCAAAAATAAATATCGGTCGACTGCCCCGGTCGACCGACAGACATGCACACGGATACGTGCATTCTGCCAGGACCTCGGTCGACTGGTCCGGTCGACCGGACCAGCCTGACACAGACTCGGTCGAATGTCGGTAGACTGCCGGTCGACCGGATCAGGTCAGAAAACGAAATAAAGACAGAATTTTGAGAAGAAAAATATTTTTAAGAAAACTATTTCAAACAGGAATTCAGTATGTAACATAAAAAGAAATTTGTAGAAGAAAGATTTTGTACTAAAATATTTTTGTATATTTTATAGGAAATAAACTAAGAAATAGTATATGCGCAAAAACGTGTGTGATTGAGCTTCAAACCTAATCTCTATTCTTTAACAAGCTATAAAACTAAAATACAAAACCTAAGGACCTCTGAGCAATCTTCACGTCTTTGAGCCATCCAATGCCTTGCTAGTGCCTTCTCTTCTATGATCCTTCCTTGATGAGCAAATTGCCTTCATTGCTATGTGGAACTTAGAAGTTTTTTTGCAACAGCGAAGCGAATGAACTCTAAACATGGTACAAAACCTGAAACTCATCTTAAACAAAATCATTAGTACCAAATAGCACTAATTTGGTTTGTCATCATCAAAACACAAAAACAATTGGAGAGTGTAACCTCTTGGGCTAACAATCTCCCCCTTTTTGATGATGACAAAACAAATAGGCTATTTAACAAAAATATTGGGAGGAGAAAACTCCCCCTCAAATTGTGATATAATTAAAAACACAATAATATGCTCTAGATACCAATAATTGAAATGATGCACCAATTATTGAAACCAATTGAAACAAACCAAATTAATTGCACCAATAATATGCTCTAGATACCAATTTAAACTAAAATACAAAAACTCATAAAACGTATAAATTCATATGGAACCAAGACCAAATGAACTTATTTTTGTCCATGTAACTTACTCTCCCCCTTTTTGTCATACATCAAAAAGGGTTATGAAAAACATGTTCAATCAATAATACACATATTTAGTTCTCCACAAATAAACGAAAATCTAGCAAAATCAAGTGGTTTAGTGAAAATATCGGCTAGTTGAAAATCGGTGGAAACATAATCAATATCAATATCACCTTTCTCAACATGATCTCTAAGAAAGTGATATCTAATCTCAATGTGCTTGGTCTTACTATGTTGATTTGCATTTTTGGTTAAATGAATAGTACTAGTATTATCACAAAATATTTTAATATTTTTATAATGCAAATCATAATCAAGGAGAGTATGTTTCATCCAAAAGACTTGTGCACAACAAGCCCCCGCGGCAACATACTCCGCCTCGGCGGTTGAGAGAGCTACGGAATTTTGTTTCCTAGAGGACCATGAAACAAGACAATTACCAAGAAATTGACATGTCCCACTAGTACTCTTTCTATCTACTCTACAACCCGCATAGTCGGCATCCGAATAACTAGTCATTGAAAAATCTATAGTTTTCGGATACCAAAGACCCATTCCAATAGTGCCCTTAATATAACGAATAATGCGTTTTACCGCAATAAGATGAGACTCTTTAGGACACGATTGAAATCTAGCACAAAGACACACACTAAACATGATATCCGGCCTACTTGCCGTCAAATATAAAAGACTTCCTATCATGCTTCTATATAATTTAATATCAACATTTTTACCTTGTTCGTCCTTATCAAGCTTGGTTGTAGTTGCCATTGGAGTGTTGCAAGCCTTTGATCCTTCAAGCCCAAACTTCTTTACTAGCTCCTTTGCGTACTTGGCTTGGTTAATGAAGGTTCCGTCTTGCAATTGCTTGATTTGGAGTCCAAGGAAGAAATTGAGCTCACCCATTGAAGACATTTCAAATTCAAGTTGCATGACTTTCTCAAAATCCTTGCATAAAAGCTCATTAGTAGATCCAAAAATTATATCATCAACATAAATTTGCACAATTAAAATATCATTATCAACATGCTTAGTAAAAAGAGTTGTGTCCACTTTGCCTTTAATAAAATCATTTGAAATGAGAAAACTAGAAAGCCTTTCATACCAAGCTCTTGGAGCTTGTTTCAATCCATACAAAGCTTTATCAAGTTTAAAACAAAATCGGGATGAACATGATCAACAAAACCGGGAGGTTGAGCAACATAAACTTCTTCATTAATAAAACCATTTAAAAATGCACTTTTTACATCCATTTGAAAAAGTTTAAAATTTTTAAAACTTGCAAAAGCTAGTGTCATCCGTATGGCTTCAAGCCGTGCTACGGGTGCAAAGGTCTCCTCAAAGTCAATTCCCTCAACTTGAGTGTAACCTTGGGCCACTAACCTAGCTTTATTCCTAATGACATTTTCGGACTCATCCATCTTGTTTCTAAAGATCCACTTAGTACCAATTATTGGTCTATCGTGGGGCTTAGGAACAAGGTGCCAAACTTGGTTGCGCTCAAATTGATTGAGTTCCTCTTGCATGGCAAGCAACCAATATGGGTCCGTCTCGGCTTCGAGAATGCCTTTGGGTTCAAAATGAGAAATGAAAGCAAAGTTACCACATAGGTCATGGAGTTTGGAGCGCGTAGTGACTCCTTTAGATGCATCACCCAAGATGAGCTCCTTAGGATGATTTGTAGCGTATCTCCAAGCTTTAGAAAGCGGTTGAGTGCTTTCCTCCTTATCCTCTTGAACTTCACCAATAGGATCTAGCTTTTCTTCTTGAGCGGGTGAGTCCTTCAAGGATAGTCTCTCCATGTCTTCACCTAATGGTTCAAACTCTACAACATTCTCAACAAACACATTAGATTCTTCAAACTTAACATGCATGGATTCTTCAATGGTTTGAGAAGATCTAATGAAAACTCTATATGCTTTGCTAGTAGAGGAATATCCAACAAAGATAGCCTCATAAGCCTTAGCATCAAATTTACCCAAATTATCCTTAGTATTCAAAACAAAACACTTGCATCCAAAAACTTTAAAATATGCAACATTTGGTTTTCTAGAATGATACATTTCAAATGATGTTTTTGAAGAATTTTTGCACAAATAAATACGATTCGATATATAGCATGCGGTGTTTACGGCCTCGGCCCATAAATATTGAGGGAGGTCATACTCACTTATAATTGTCCTAGCCATCTCTTGAAGTGTTCTATTTTTCCTTTCTACAACTCCATTTTGTTGTGGAGTTCTAGGACATGACATTTCATGCTTAATTCCTTTTTCATCACAATAAGTCATGAAGAGTTGGTTAACAAACTCACCACCTCTATCACTCCTTATTCTCAAAATCGGAAAACCTTTTTCTTTTTTAACTCTTTTTCGAAAAATCTTAAAATGAGAAAAAGTTTGATCTTTATTTTGTAAAAAGAAAACCCAAGTAAAACGGGAGAAATCATCAACCAAAACAAATGCAAATCTACTTCCATTTAAACTCTTAGTTTTAGTTGGTCCAAAAAGATCCATATGAATTAATTCTAAAGGCCTAGTTGACATGATATCCTTGATTGGTTTAAAGAAAGACTTGGTTTGTTTCCCAAGTTGACACGCACCACAAATGCGGTCTTTCTCAAAATTCAAGCAAGGTATACCCTTCACCAATTCCTTTGAATTAATCCTAGAAATATGGTCAAAAGATGCATGTCCTAATCTTCTATGCCAAAGCCAAGAATTTTCATCAAAAGCATTTAAGCATTTAGTAGAACAATCTAAATTAAGCATGTCAATAATATAAACATTATTATCACGAAAACCGGTAAGAATACAAACATCGGATTTAACATCAAAAATCTTGCATGAGGAATCATCAAAAACAACTTTAAGTCCACGGTCACAAAGTTGACTAATGCTAAGCAAATTATGTTTTAAACCATCTACTAAAACAACATTCTGAATAATAGGAGATGCACCAATTTGAATGTTACCTATACCGATGATAGTTCCTTTGGAGTCATCCCCGAAGGTGACGGTGCCACCTTCCATGTACCTTGATAGGGTTGTGAAGTTGTTGATGTCCCATGTCATGTGTCTTGAACAACCACTATCAAGGTACCACCGCTCCCTACGTCTTGGAGCTTTGGTGTGTACCTACATCAAACAATTTAAGACTTGATTTTGGTACCCACATTTTCTTGGGTCCTCTAGGGTTAGTGTCATGAACCCAAACAAGATTATTTGTTCTATTTAGTTGATCATAGCAAAACTTAGCTAAATGTCCATTTTTACCACAATATGTGCATCTATATACTCTACCATATTTAAAAGCATAATGAGTGTGTGATTTGTGAGCATGGGCATTGTGAGCATGAACATGTGACGTGTTAGGTGTAGTGTGAGCATGAGGAATCTTAGCATGAGATGTGTACTTTTTAGAAAATTTTTCTTCAAGTTTCTTAGTATTAAAGGCACAATCTTTAAAACTTTTTCAAAATCATTCATTTTGGATTTAAAAGAAGAAATTTCTTTTTCATCAATAATAGGAGATTTTGCCTTACAAGTACTCTTGTAGGCACAAAATTCTTTTTGCATGGAAATGAAATTAGAAGAAATAACATCTTTTTCTTTAGAAACAATGGCAAGTTGATTCTTAAGAAAAGCAACTTCTTTTTGTAATTTTAAGCATTCAAGTTTCTTATTATCATAAGTTTCAGAAAGTTCTACAAAGGCATGAACTAGAACTTCCTTACTTAGTTCATCATCTTCATCATCAAGGGATTGAGGGGTTACCTTAGGTGTGTTTGCCATGAAACACATATTAGCTTGATCCACCTCCTCTTCGGACTCGCTTTCCGAATCCCATGTTGCTTTGTAGGCTTTCTTCTCCTCCGGTTTCTTTGGCTTGAAGGAGGAAGTCATCTTCTTCTTGAACTCCGGACAATCCGCCATGATATGTCCGGGTTTGCGGCAATTATAGCAAATGATCTTCCGCTCCTCTTTGCCTTCAAATCTTCTCCAGAAGTTGAACTTGTTCTTTCGGTACAACCTCTTGACATTCCGCACAAGTAGAGTTAGCTCCTCATCTTCTTCTTCGTCTTCATCATCGTCATCATTGATGGATGAAGTCTTGAAGGCTATAGATTTCTTCTTTGAAGTAGTGGCTTCTTCTCTTGCCTTCTTCTCCATCTCATGGGTCTTTAGGATCCCAATGAGACTAATGATGTCCATCTCGTCCTTGTCGTTCAACTCCTTTAAGGTGGTGGCCTTGATCTCCCATGAAGAAGGAAGAGCCCGTATCACTTTGCGCACCTTTTGATCGTTGGAGATGACGTCACCTAATGAAGAAAGACCATTTGTAATTTTAGTGAAACGAGTAATCATACAATCAATGGATTCATCATCAAGCATTTTAAATGATTCATATTGAGACCTCAAGAGATCTATCTTAGCTCTCTTGACTTGTGAAGTCCCTTCATGTGTGACCAATAAGTGTTGCCAAATCTCATAGGCGGATTGGCAATGAATTACCCGTGTAAGGTCATCCTCATTCAAGGCGGTTAATAGGGAGTTTTGGGCTTTTGAGTTAGCCTCATATTCTCTAAAATTGAAGTCGGTCCATGTACTTTCATCACTATCGGGTGCTATGTAAGGTTTGGTCAAGGATTTAGCTACCAAGCTACCTAGTGATTGCAAAAATATAGTCATCCTAACCTTCCAAATGGGAAAATTTAGGCCATCAAATTTAGGTGGGGATTTAATGTTGTCGGCCATGTTTACTAGTGTATGAATGGATGAATGAAAATGTTGATTAGCAATATTTTAAGGATCTCTCTATGGATGTTAAGCCAAACCTAGAGTCCAAGCTCTGATACCAATTGAAAATCACCTAGAGGGGGGGGGTGAATAGGTGAAGATGCTAATCAAATGGCAATTTAAAAATTAAAGCTACAACAGTCACCAAACAAGAATCACAAGATGAATGCAAGCAAGTAAGTATGACAATGATTATGATGAGCAAGAATAAGAGCAAGTATAGTAAAGTAAAGAGTGCAAGAAAGTAAACCAATCGCAAACACAAGGATATGTTATCGAGATTCGAGCACCCAGCTCTACTCCCCGCCTTCCCCAGAAGGATTCTAGCTACTTCACTATCACACAGACAGTTACACAATCACTGCAGTACCCAACACACAGGAGTACCTAGTTTCACAAAGCTCAAGTACAAATTATCTCTGAGTAGTCAAAAGACCACAAACTCTCTCTTTCAAATATCTCTTCCCATACAAAGGTCCTTAGAGAATATTGAGTAGGAATGAAGCTTTTGTGTAAGGTGAAAAGAAAAATTAAATCAGAGAGTATCACAAAAACCAATTCAGAAAATGAGTGAGAATATTAGCACAAAAACCAAGAAACAAGCTCTTTTGAATTTCTCAAACTTTTGAATTTTTCTCTTGAAAATTGTTGTTGTAACCAATCTCTCCCCAAACACCCCTATTTATAGGAGAGGGCTAGGGTTTAGGGATAAAACATAATTACAGATGTTTAGGAGGTAATTAGATCAAAATATATCCTTAAACGAATTTTTAAACACAAAAGACAAAAATAAACAGCTATTAAAAATCTGCCCGTTACTGTTCAACGGCTACATCGGTCGACCGGGCCGGTCGACCGGTAGTACAAAATTCCGACCGTTACAGGCTATCGGTCGACCGACCCGGTCGACTGATACAAACTGTGACTCAAAAATAAATATCGGTCTACTGCCCCGGTCGACCGACAGACATGCACACGGATACGTGCATTCTGCCAGGACCTCGGTCGACTGGTCTGGTCGACCGGACCAGCCTGACACAGACTCGGTCGACTGTCGGTAGACTGCCGGTCGACCGGATCAGGTCAGAAAACGAAATAAAGACAGAATTTTGAGAAGAAAAATATTTTTAACAAAACTATTTCAAACAGGAATTCAGTATGTAACATAAAAAGAAATTTGTAGAAGAAAGATTTTGTACTAAAATATTTTTTGTATATTTTATAGGAAATAAACTAAGAAATAGTATATGCGCAAAAACGTGTGTGATTGAGCTTCAAACCTAATCTCTATTCTTTAACAAGCTATAAAACTAAAAATACAAAACCTAAGGACCTCTGAGCAATCTTCACGTCTTTGAGCCATCCAATGCCTTGCTAGTGCCTTCTCTTCTATGATCCTTCCTTGATGAGCAAATTGCCTTCATTGCTATGTGGAACTTAGAAGTTTTTTTGCAACAGCAAAGCGAATGAACTCTAAACATGGTACAAAACCTGAAACTCATCTTAAACAAAATCATTAGTACCAAATAGCACTAATTTGGTTTGTCATCATCAAAACACAAAAACAATTGGAGAGTGTAACCTCTTGGGCTAACATCAACCATATAAGCCGAATTGGGTTTTTCCGACTCAATATGACCCATACCCCCAATCATATGACCATAATTTTCAAATTAATTTTCACTCTTCATAGAGCACATTGGGATTTACCTCTCCGGAGATAAATTTTCAAACATCTTATCCATAAAATTCATTCCGCAACTTTGATTCTTATACTCCTTTTCCAGTTCTATCAACTAAAGAAAAATCCGATGTGGAAAAGAGTATAGGAGCCATGCTTGAATCTTAACAATAAATTCAAAACTTACTTATTCACAATCCTTCCCACATCAAACCTCATATACTTATTTTCTATAACATCCTAGTGAAGAAAAATGTTTCATTCATGAAACTGAGCAACAATTTCAAAACATGTTGGACTAATCATTTTAACCAAAATTTTAAGAGTCATGCTCATTTTTCTAGTCTCACCGATTAAAAATGAATAACTATCAGTCCTAAAATTGAGTATGAAACTCTTGTGTGAGTCTGCGATAAACTCAAAATCTGATAGACTCACAATTGCACAACAATTTCCAAAACCAAACTCTACACTCAGCTTTTCAAAAAAAATCGATTTCAAATAGTATGGAAGATATGATTCAGACTCAAAATATGGTCACTCAGTCCATCCATGCACAAGAGAGTCAATTGGCCAACACAAATGCGTATAGAAGAGGAAACTCTACCTTATCAATAGTTGACTGATTTTGATATCTCTTACCCTATTAATGTGACCCAAGAATCATATTGTTTTGGAATTCAGGATTCAATTTCATCTCATCCATTTGAATTTGCCCAAAAAATTGAAAACTACCTTGACATTTGGGCAAGTTATCCTTTTTTTCGAAATTAAACTTGTTGGCCCAGAGCCTTCCACTCTAGTTTTGATGATGATTAACTCATGTAGTTATGTTTACTAATAATCTTGTGATGTTTAGTTTCAGTTACTTAACCAAGATATTAGTAGGTGATTAGCTTCAACAAAGGTGTTTTGGAGCTTTCACATGGTGATTCAAGAGCCCGAGCGTCAAAGTTTATATCTAGCACTCGTTGGAGTCAAGCTTGGTGGATCACGTTTGGATCAAGTCGGCTTGAAGACGGAGTTCGTCAAGTAGACCTCGGTACATAGTTTAGTTTATGTTTTAGATCTATTTGTTAAAGATTAGATAGTGTGATATGCTCAAGTTCATAATACACACACTTGTTTAGAATTTCATGTTTATTGGTTTTCAGTTTTTGGTTTAACCGATCTTGGTTTTCATGAATAGATAGAATCAACAAGTTTACATGGTTTAATGTATATTATATTTGTTCTATATACATGCATGCTTCAACTATTTAAACAAACTTAGTTTGATAGTCTATTTCATGAGTTTGGAGTTTTGGTATTTTAACAAAACTTATTTTTGATTTATAGTCAAAAACATTGATATATATGTCTTTCATGTATATTGGATTATATCCATATACTATATGCTTCAAGTTGTTTAAGTATCATGTTTTTGTATTTGGATGAGTTTTGGACAAAATAATTTTTTATCTCAAAAATCCAAGTTTTGGAAAATACGGAATTTGGTTTTCGGCAAAATTTTCATAACACTAAAAGAGTTCAAAATGTTTGTAACTGGTTTAATTTTTACTCAAATAAGTTTGTATTTCAAAGATCATGCAAGAACTATTTTTGTAGATTTTTAGAGATTTTATGGGATTTAATAGGATAATAAAAACCTAGTTTTTATTTCTTGTATTTTGTCTGCCAGGCCCTGGCGGTCGACCGACCGGTCGACCTGACCAGGAGCCGGTCGACAGGACGTGCACATAAGCGTGCACAAGGCCATATCAGTTGGCCGGTCAACCGAGCGGTCGACCGACTGAAGGCAACCCACTCTCGGGTTGCCCCAGTCGACCAGGCGGTCGATCGGTCAGAGAGCTGTTGCTCTCTGGTTCAGGGCTCGGTCGACCGGGCGGTCGACCGGAAGGCTCAACGGTCAAAAGTTTGACCGTTGGACGGTCGACCGGAAGGTCAATTCTGGCCTAGTCAGCAGCCAATGGGCAAATCTGTTTTGGGCCTTTATATACCCCATCTCTTGGGTGTTTTAAGTAAGAATTTTTAGAGCAAAAATTTGCATCTTCCAGCAAGTTTTTAAAGAGTTTTTAGTGCTTAAAGATTTGATCTTTATCTTGTTTTTAAAAGGGTTGGAAAATCATTTGAAAAAAAATTCTTTGGGAATTGGTTTGATCTTCACTTT
The DNA here is from genome assembly GCA_038442645.1 of Agave tequilana. Classification (NCBI taxonomy): domain Eukaryota; kingdom Viridiplantae; phylum Streptophyta; class Magnoliopsida; order Asparagales; family Asparagaceae; genus Agave; species Agave tequilana. The sequence goes on along the minus strand of JAVJIF010018044.1, from coordinate 47,148 downwards.
CAATTCTATCTAGAGTTTTTTCCTAGAGTTTTTCTTTGAGTTTTTGATTTCCAAACTCTTTGTTTTCCACACTTGAGCTATATCATTCTATCCTCTCTATAGGATCTTTGTTTTGTGGAAAAGAAGATGTTTGTGGTTGAGATAGACTACCAAGTTGTAACCATCCTTATTTGTGATATCCCTCTTGTGTAGAGGTTGATTTTGGAGTGGTGGTTGGCTCCCTCTAGTGAGAGGTGGAGAGTATTAGTATCCCTCTTAGTGAAGAGGTAGATTATGTTGTTAGTGGCTTTGTGCCCTACCCTCTAATGAGAGGTTGATTGGTTGTATGGATTTGTGCCTATCCCTCATTTGTGAGGTTGATATTGGTGGCTTTGTGCCTAGCCTCTAAGTATAGAGGTTGTTTTGATTGAGAGAGGAGTTGTGTACTCCATATTGTAATTGCCCCAAATCCTTAGTGGAGGTTTCCTGTGTGGGGTCCTGTGTGGACAAGTTAGTGGATTGGAAATCCTTCTGTGTGAAGGCGGGACGTAGAGCTGGTGCTTGAACCTCGAAACAAATCTCGGTGTTCGCGTTTGATCTATTGACTCTAACTCTCTCTCTTTACTATTGTGCCTTGCATCATTTCATATTGATCATTCATAATTATATGCTTAGCTTGTGTGTGTATGTGTGCCTCACTTGTGCTTAACCACGAGAGCTTCATTAGCGCCTCAACTCTTATTCAGAGGAATCAAGAGGAGTTAGTCCAGAGCCCTTCACCGGGAATTCAGCTACACTCATTGGTTGCATTAAGTATTGTTGCAATTAAGTTTTAATTTTCGCATTTAGTTCATTAGATTAGCAGTACACCTATTCACCCCCCCTCTAGGTGTACTTTCAATTAGTATCAGAGCCTACGCTCCTGATATTAGGTTTAACCACCTAGAAGTGTGATCTTGGTTGCTAATCTACATCTACATTTGCATTTGCACATTTATATTGTTTACACACACTCGTGGATTGCTTGTCACCTCCCATGTTTGATGTCTCCAACATTGACATGTGGAAATTTAGGATGTCCATGTACTTGAAAACCCTAGGCTTGCATGTTTTCCTTGCCGCTACCAAGAAATCTTATCTTGGTAATAGCAAGCATATAGAGGCCAATGCACAAGCCCTTGAGGCACTTAGAAGCACGCTTAATAAAGAATATCTTATGTTGGTTTCTAACTGTGATTCCGCCTTTGCAGTGTGGAACACATTGACCTCCTCCAAGCTTCAATTGCCAATCCAAACGGAGGATGAATCTAGTGGAGAATCCGAGCAACAATGCTATTTGGTCCAGGGAATGACTCCCTTGAAGTACACTCAGAAACTCAATTAGATAGTGATGATGCTAGTTCTTCCTGTGATGATTATGTTGATCCAAATGTCTTGAATGAAGAACTTTCTATTGTGTGTGAAAAATTGTTAGAAAAGTATAATCTTTTGAAAAAGAAGACTTTTGCCTTGAATAAAGAAAATGAAAACTTGTCTTCTAGACTTGATTTGGTTTTGCAAGAGAAGGAAGAGATTTCTAGTGAACGTGACTCACTTAAATCTCAGCTAGACCTTGCCCTAAAGAAAAATGAATTTTTGAAATTTAAAAAAGATTGTAATGAAGTTTTAAAGAAAAATAAAGCTATAACTTCAAAGCTTGATTTTGTTTTAAAAGAGAATGAATCTTTGAAAAACAAAATTACTTCTATTTCAAAGGAATTGGAAATTGTTTTAAATAAAAATGTTTCTTTGAAAAATAATTTAGATACTCATGTTTGCCATGCTAGTGTAGCTTCACATTCTAGCTCACCTATTGCATGCATCTCTTCTTCTAACATTGAAAATGATATATCTATGCTTAAGAGAGTGTGGATTGTTTGGGCTCCACTTTGAGCCAATGTGCCATAAACCATACACGTTTGGAATCCATGTTTCGAAAGAAATAAGTTCCATCTTTGCATGCACACCCTACACGGTATACACATGCTTCACGCGTTCATGCACACAACACTTTGTATGCTCATGTGTACACTTGTACACATTGTGGACGTAAGGGTCACCTTGCTAAGTTTTGCTATGATCATATATATGATTCAAATTTAGCAACTAAATTTGTTTAGGTTAGGAAAGGTCCTAACCCCATGGACCCAAAAGAGTATGGGTACCAAAGACCACCCCTATTGTTTTTTGATGTAGGTGTGGGCTCTCGCATGACGTGAGAGTGATGGTGCCTTAATGTGGATGCGTTTCGAGCTTTATGAGGACATTTTGGATGCATCACTTTCAAGGGGAGTTTGGTGGGAGGACTACCTTGTTTTGGAGATATGGAGAGTTGCCCTCATGATTTTGGTAACTATCTCTTACTCCTCATTATGTTTACATGCTTTTAGATCATTCATTTATAGCATGTATTGTTTTAATGTTCATTATGCCATATGTCATGTTTATTAGTCCTATGATATACATGTTTAGTTATTTGAGATACCCATGTTTAATATGTATTTATATCTTTGTATTCTCACATTTGTTTTAACTAATGTGCATGTCCTAGATCTATGCATGTGCATTTGCTAAAATGATCATATGAGTTGTTTGTTTTGATGTCTATACTTCTGATTTGAATATATGTTTAGATGTTTGTTTTCATTAAGACTTGGATATATACTTGTACAACTAGTAAGCCACAAATAGATCATTATATGTTTGTACTTGAAAGCTCATTTGTACTCATTAGATGTACTAGTATAGCCTAGTTTTGATGATTCATGCATTTGACTTGTATTCTCATTTTCTACATGTTTTTCATGTTTATATGTTTAGATTCATGTATATGTCTATTGTGTCTAAACTATTAGCTATATATATACATCCTTGAGCCACTTGCCTTCATGCATATATTTTTGTGGACTCGTTATGTTTTGGATATGTATGTATACTTTAGTTTGTACATGACATACATATACCTCGAAGGAATTCTAGTTTTGATATTTTTAAGGAATTTTGTATTTGAATTTGATTGCCTACTTCCATGACTTGTCTTTCACAAAACTTGTACACTCATATTCTTGATGTTTTCTCATGATTTTGTTTTCATGAGTATTATATGTGCTATATAGATTTTGAGTGACATTGGTTTAGTGATTTTCATATTTTATGGAATATAATTTTGTTTTATTTCTTGCTTGAAGGATTTCGTACTAGTTTTCAAAATTTTCTTATAACTAGTTCGTATTCTTCATTTTGGAAGAGTTTTCAATTATGCTAAACTATTTTCAAACCTATTTTTGAAAACCCTTTCCATTGAAGGGCGGTTGGTTGGGCGACCATGCCTTGTATGCTTCTTATTGAAAATCCTTTTAAACATGTACTTGAAATGGGTGGAAGGTAATACGAGTTATACACTTGATCTTATTATGTTTTCAATTGGTATCATTGGATCTTTTCAATTGGTATCACTATTGACATTCTTTTTGTATACTCATATATATATTTTATTTGTGCTTACTATATCTCTATATCATTGAGCACAAATTTTGGTTATGCTAAGCTTGATTTCAAATGACTATTATATTTCAATTGATTATGTTTCAATTGGTATCTTATACAAGCTTATGCATCGTTTTATTTGGTATTTCATAATCCCACACTTTATGTTGAAATATGATTTAAAAAAAATGATATTGACTATTTTTCGTATCATATGTTTTTAATGAAAAATTACTTTCAATTGGTACTAATCTTTACAAATTGGTATCAAGATTATCTATAAGTTTGCTTAAAATTGGTATGATATCAAAATTTTTGATTTATTTACTTACAATTGGTATTTAATTGGTATTTACTTATAATTGGTATCAATTGGTATTTAAATCTATATTAAAATATTTGTTTTATGTACCACATTATGTACTTTCAATTGGTATGTTTTATTTCATTGATATCATTATGCACTAAATTGATATTTTTTTTTCTTTCAATTGGTATCAAGAAAGTTTTTGATTTAATCCCTCATTGTTTTTTTGTTTAAAGACAAAAAGGGGAGAATATTGTTTTCTTTTGACCCTTTTGTTGATGATTGACAAAAAGGGGGAGAAGTATTTGAGTTTATATGCAGTTTATTTCATGTTTGGTATCAAGAATATGTTCATTTTCAGTGTTTTATGCATGTTGATGCATATCCATGTTTAGTATACATTGCATATATTTATTTTTATTGCTATGCATGAGTTAAGGGGGAGCTTCCTTGAAGCTTAACTTTAATCCATGCATATATAACTCCATGAGTTTTATCATCATCAAAAAGGGGGAGATTGTTAGCCCAGAGGCCTTCCACTCTAGTTTTGATGATGATTACCTCATGTAGTTATGTTTACTAATAATCTTGTGATGTTTAGTTTCAGTTACTTAACTAAGATATTAGTAGGTGATTAGCTTCAACAAAGGTGTTTTGGAGCTTTCACATGGTGATTCAAGTGCCCGATCGTCAAAGTTCATATCTAGCACTCGTTGGAGTCAAGCTTGGTGGATCACATTTGGATCGAGTCGGCTTGAAGACGGAGTTCGTCAAGTAGACCTCGGTACATAGTTTAGTTTATATTTTAGATCCATTTGTTAAAGATTAGAAGTGTGATATGCTCAAGTTCATAATACACACACTTGTTTAAAGTTTCATGTTTATTGGTTTTTGGTTTTTGGTTTAACCGATCTTGGTTTTCATGAATAGATAGAATCAACAAGTTTACATGGTTTAATGTATATTAGATTTGTTCTATATACATGCATGCTTCAACTATTTAAACAAACTTACTTTGATAGTCTATTTCATGAGTTTGGAGTTTTGGTATTTTAACAAAACTTATTTTTGATTTATAGTCAAAAACATTGATATATATCTTTCTTGTATATTGGATTATATCCATATACTATATGCTTCAAGTTATTTAAGTATCATGTTTTTGTATTTGGATGAGCTTTGGACAAATAATTTTTTATCTCAAAAATTCAAGATTTGAAAAATACGGAATTTGGTTTTCGCCAAAATTTTCATAACACTAAAAGAGTTCAAAATGTTTGTAACTTGGTTTGATTTTTATTCAAACAAGTTTGTATTTCAAATATCATGCAAGAACTATTTTTGTGGATTTTTAGAGATTTTATGGGATTTAATAGGATAATAAAAACCCAGTTTTATATCTTGTATTTTGTCTGCCAGGCCCTGGCGGTCAACCGACCGGTCGACCGGACTAGGAGCTGGTCGATGGGAACGGTCGACCGGACGTGCACACAAACGTGCACAAGGCCATATCAGTTGGCCGGTCGACCGAGCGGTCGACCGACTGAAGGCAACCCACTCTCGGGTTGCCCCAGTCGACCGGGCGGTCGACCGGCCAGAGAGCCGTTGCTCTCTGGTTCAGGGCCCGATCGACCGGGCGGTCGACCGGAAGGCTCAACGGTCAAAAATTTGACCGTTGGACGGTCGACTGGCCGGTCGACCAGAAGGCCAATTCTGGCCTAGTCAGCAGCCAACAGGCAAATCTGTTTTGGGCCTTTATATACCCCATCTCTTAGGTGTTTTAAGTAAGAATTTTTAGAGCTAAAATTTACATCTTCTAGCAAGTTTTTAAAGAGTTTTTAGTGCTTAAAGATTTGATCTTTATCTTGTTTTTAAAAGGGTTGGAAAATCATTTGAAAAGAAAATTCTTTGGGAATTAGTTTGATCTTCCCTTTCAATTCTATCTAGAGTTTTTTCCTTGAGTTTTTCTTTGAGTTTTTAATTTCCAAACTCTTTGTTTTCCACACTTGATATCATTCTATACTCTCTATAGGATCTTTGTTTTTTTTGGAAAAGAAGTTGTTTGTGATTGAGATAGACCACCAAGTTGTAACCCTCCTTATTTGTGATATCCCTCTTATGTAGAGGTTGATTTTGGAGTGGTGGTTGGCTCCCTCTAGTGAGAGGTGGAGAGTATTGGTATCCCTCTTAGTGAAGAGGTGGATTGTGTTGTTAGTGGCTTTGTACCCTATCCCTCTAGTGAGAGGCTGATTGGTTGTGTGGCTTTGTGCCTATCCCTCATTTGTGAGGTTGATATTGGTGGCTTTGTGCCTAGCCTCTAAGTGTAGAGGTTTTTTTAGTTGAGAGAGGAGTTGTGCACTCCATATTGTAATTGCCCCAAATCCTCAGTGGAGGTTCCTGTGTGGGAGTCCTGTGTGGACAAGTTAGTGGATTGAAAATTCTTCTGTGTGAAGGCGGGGACGTGGAGCTGGGTGCTCGAACCTCGAAACAAATCTCGGTGTTCACGTTTGATCTATTGACTCTAACTCTCTCTCTCTCTCTCTCTTTGTTATTGTGCCTTGAATCATTTCATATTGATCATTCATAATTATATGTTTGGCTTGTGTGTGTGTGCCTCACTTGTGCTTAACCACGAGAGCTTCATATAGCGCCTCAACTCTTATTTAGAAGAATCAAGAGGAATTAGTCCAGAGCCCTTCACCGGAAATTCGGCTACACTCGTTGGTTGCATTAAGTGTTGTTGCAATTAAGTTTTAATTTTTTCCATTTAGTTCATTAGATTAGCAGTACACCTATTCACCCCCCCCCCTCTAGGTGTACTTTCAGAACTGATGCAAGAATGTGATCCTGATCCACAAATTGGTAATTCCATTTGACTTTTTGATTTAATAATGACTCCAGTATCTTTATGAGATTTTTTTTCATTTTTAGAGTCAACATTGAATCCTGTTTCAGTACATCGTGAAGTTGAATCATCAATATCTTACGATCACACTTCATTATAGGAAAGTGTGTGAACATCAATTTTTTACTTTGTATCCCATTTTTTAACCAATTTTGACTCCTACTTTTGAATCTCGACTTGATCTAAGTCAAATTCCCCAGTGTGTTTTTGTTCCTGTTCTTTTTGAACCCAAAATGGATTATCTTCAACAATCATTCTTCATTGTTGGACAATGGTGTTGAACATAATAACTCTGAGTTTATTTTTCAAAATCAGTCATTTGAGGGGGATAATTTTTCAAATAAGATCATAAATTTCTATAACATTCTAATGGGTTATATTAGAGAGGTCACTGGTGGGTTTCTACGATTTTCACAATTTTTGGATTGGGCCGCATTTTGTGGGCCAATCAGACCACCACCGGAACCAACACCCTGAGCTAATTTTTTCTTCCATATTTGGTTCATGCATATACACATTCACGATGTATTGAAAACAATGCATGAGATAAGTGCGGGGAAAGTTTACTAACGTAGTTTGTATTAAATTTTCTTTCTTTTACACTTCTTTTTAGGAAATTTTTAGATTTTTTTCTTTTATATAGAGATCCTTTTCTTTTCTTTTTACAAAACTCTTTGAAATAAGAAAAATAGTTTTTTTAGGAATTTGGAAGACCTAAAATTATGAATTCTTAAACCGAGTCAAAATAATAGATGTTTATATTTAAGGAAAAGGAAGTTAGATTAAAAAGACAATTTGATCTTAAATTTTTTGTCATAGTTATATGCACTTCACACTTACACAATTTTTGGAATTGAAACAAAGACTGAAAATGTCATAAAATAAAAAAATAATTAAAAATCACTTATTAAAGTTGGGTAATTATGCCTCAGGAAGCATGATTATTCACGCCTAAAACGATGAACAAAAATAAAATAATCCCTCTTAGTTTTGTGCCCTTGTTTACTTAAGTCCTTAAGATGAAGGGATGTTTTCTCATCTGGTGCCCTAAAATCATCTGGTTTGGGAATCACCGGCTAAAGGCTCACTACCCGGATAAACTAGAAAGCCTAAAAAAAACTTAGGGAAGAAAAAAAAAGAAAACTTTAAACACACACACACACATATACAAATAAATGACATGAAAGTTAGAATTGATATCCCAAAAATCTTCACTTTTCACAAAGTGCATACTATTTAAGAGTTTTATGAAAGATTAAAGAATCAATTCAATTTAAAATTCTTACCTTTAATTTATAACAAGAACTTGCATATAAACTTAGTTCAAAGAAGAATAATTTCTGGTTAAGGATGACCTTGGAGAAATATTTCAACACTTTTCTCTATTTCAAAATGTGTTATCAAAATACTAACATTTGATTTCTTTCTTTATGGATTTTGTGAGTGTAATCCGCTAAACCTCAGGAGACAAAACTCCTCCTCTAGGAAAAACCTAAAGGTTTAACGGCTTGTCGCGCACGCTCAGTGCAATCGCGTCACCTGCGAAAGTGATATAATAATTTTCTTAGTTATTTTTTCTGTTTTTGCTCGGGATGAGAAAAAGATAAGTGTGTGGTGTGATTTGTCTCTAAATATACATATTTCATACCACATATTCACAATTATTCTAAATAAAATTCTGTTAGTATTGACTTTCTTGTGCGTTTCTAAATCAGTGGCATGAAGTAGAGATGAAGCCCCAAACTTTCATTTATTGGAGATTTTTAGAGCCAAGAAGTAGCCCAAGACTTTGAACCCCTATCTGCCAATTCTAGGTGCAGAAAATCGCAAACTAAGAGCAGGTGCAGGGAGTAATGTGCAGCATAAAGCTACACACTTTGGCGCCCATATGACCGCGAAAACACGGCCTGGGCCGCTTTCCGTGGCCTTATTGTAGAGCCATGTGTCGAATTTCGACGCGTGGCCCTGTCTTGACCCTCAAAGGCCCCATGTGCTATATAAAGTCCCCTAGTTGAAGCAGAATAGGGAGAGAGGAAGGTTTTTAGGCTAGTTTCTTCTCTTTAGTAGTTTAGTTTTTATTCTTCATTTCTGTTGTATTTTTCCTTTCTTTTAGATCTTGTAAAATTTCAGAAGAGTGATTCTTAGGATGAAAGTTAGAGTTCTCGTAAAGGAGGGTGACACTCTATAAAAGGTTCTCTCTTTATCTCTACTTGTTTTCTTCCCTCTAACTTTTTACATGCTTAGCTAATTTTCTCTATGGCATATAACTACTAACCACTAACTTGCTAACTCCTCACTTGATAATCCACATGAATCTAATAGTCTTTACTTAGCCTTGCTCTGGCAAGAGCCATTGCTGGCTCATGATGATGGATTCTAACACTTAACATCTAACTCTCTAACAAGCTAATATTACTTTATTTTATATTTGGTATTGTATAGTTTTGATGGTTTAACTGTAGCTTGCACTTATTTATTTGAGTTTGGATGTGCTGAGTGATCTTATGGGCCTTGCTTTGAAAAGCTCTTGAACCAAGGACTAGTGATGGCCAAGGATACATGTGAGGCAACTATCACTAAGAGGTTAACATATTGGTAGAGCCATTAGTAGTTATTAGTTATGAGTTTTCTTCTATTTTTACTTTGTTTTAGAAATAATCTCAAAATCACAAATACCTTCTCTTTAATCTTTCTATCTTTGTTTCTACTGTACTCTTCTCTTTTCATTCTTTGTTTTTCAATTCTTTGAAACATTGAAGAACTATTAACACACATGTGAATATATTGTTAGTGCTTCTATCGCCTCTTGTCATTGTAGATTCGACCTGTTTAGCCTCTATGCTATAACGGAAGTATCGAGGAAGCCAATGCTCACACAATTTATATTCTGATTTCAAAATGACACTTTTCGTGCATGATTTCACTCCAATCAATCAGTTTCGGGCGCTTCACACATGGCTGGTCCTTGACGTTGACATTCTAAAAAGACAAAACTCCCACATAGCTCTTCAACTGATCAGAACGATGTTTAACTTGTCGACATCTATAAAAAACAAGTCGTCAATAAGCTGATGACCAGCTCAACATCCTGAGGGACAAAGCAAAAACTTAGGCCCTACTGATCCAGTAAAGAAGACAGCAAACCAAATCTGCTTTTTGAGGCTAAGTCAGCTCAATACTTATCCTCGCATAAGCCCAAGATGCTAGCCTCGCTTGATAGGCTAAATTTGTCTAACTTCACCTCCAAGCTCTTCATAGCTCCACAGAGAGCTAATTAATAGCTTTGCCTGAAGCTTTGCACAGCTCTGTCAAAGAGCTTTCAGCCCCGCATGCGGAGCAAAACCCAGCCTCACCCGAGACCAAACCCAGCCTCGCCCGAGGCCTCCCGCACCCCTATGAGAGGGTTGGCCAGGTCAAATGTCAAATGTTTGACCTAGTATTTAGTCGGCTAACCCCACTACGTTAGTGGGATTAATGCCACTTTAAGTAGGAGGTTACGCCCGCACCCTATGTTCAGTGGAAGAGGCCGGGGCTAATCTTAGGCTCGCGCGAGCCTATTGAGCCTCACATGCGGGCTCATTTTTAGCTCCGCACATGCATTATAACCTTGCGCGAAGCTCACAATAGCCTCTAGCGCAAGGCTAACTGACTGTTATCAGTTATGGCTAAATATAGGAGAAATTACACCCCTCAAGAGCCTATAAATAGATCATCTGAAAATGAGCTCAAGGAAAAAGGGGCAGGTGTAACCCCCTGCTCCTTGATGTACGTATCACAGTATCAGTAGTCGATACGACGTATAACATTTACTTGACCTCCTTGGTAGTCCGATTGAGCTGATTTCAGTTTCAAATATCATTTTCTAATATTTTAGATTTTTTAAAATTTCTGGAATTTTTCTGGATTATGTTGGAAAATCTCCGTAATCGGTGCGATACCGATAAGCGGATCTTCGATTTTTAATTAACAAACAGAGTTATATTTTGAGAATCTGCTTTCACCATGTGTCTTAGAATCGTATTATCTACGTTAGGGTATTTTTGGGAATTTTTCTGAATTTATAAAAAATTGGGCCAAACCGATGTCGTCCAATACCGGCAACATCTTCCAGGATTTTAATTTACAAACTAGATTGAATTTCTTCAAACTGTTTTCATATTATATCTCAGGATAATATTCTCTATTTTCTATAATTTTTTGTAACTGTTCGGGATTAGTCGAATTCTGGACTAAATTAAATAATATTAATTTAATTAACTAAACCCTTTTCGTTTTTTTTCTTTCTTTTCTTTTTCTTTCCCCGTCATCCCTTCTCTGGAGAGTTCCCACCGCCATTCCACCGCCTTTCTTTCCTTTTAAACCTCTCTCCCTCTCTCTTAATTTCCACTCTCTCTCTTAAATTCTCATTCTCTCTCTCTAAAACTTCTCTCTCTTTTCTCTCTCTCTCTCTTTCCCCCACACTCTTTCCCTCTCTCTCTGTGCAGACCCAAAAGGGGGACCCGTTGCCAGCGCCGCCGGCCGTCGCAGGCGCCGCTGGTCGCCGCAAGCACCGCCGACGGCCGCGCCCCCCAGCCGAGGCGCCACCTCCTCCTCTTCTTCTTCTCCTTCTCCTTTCTTTTTCTCCTTCTTCTACTGCCATCCAACTCTCTCTCTCTCTCCCTCTCTCATCTCTCTCTTCCTCTCTCTTTCTCGCGGCCTGAACCGCCACAGCGCCGCCGGCGGCCGGGACCGCCGCCGGCGGGCCTCCCTCGCCGCCGGCCAGCACCCGCTGGCCGGCCTGTGCGCGAGCGCCGCAGTAGCAGCAAAGGCTGCTGCTGTGCTGTTGTGATGATTGGGTTCGGGTGGAACCCGAACCCAATAGCCCTATTGGGTTGGCACCCTTTAACCCATTAAACCCGTTAACCCATATACCTCTAAGTCAAATGGGTTTGGGTCTTGGTTCCAAACCCGACCCATTAAGAGCCCAAACCCGCATCCAATAAATAAAGGTAATCTTGCAGAAAACCCCTGATAAATTAAATTCTCCGCAATTGATATCTGTTTATTGCATATTTAACCCCTTTTGTTATTATCTAGTATTCAGGCGATATCTGGAGCATCCGGACTCCGATTTGGACGATTCTGAAACCGTTGCGATCGTGAGAAAGAGAGCTACCCTCTCATGGCCAGTTTGTGAGTATTTTTCTTTTATAAAGTTTAATTATCGTAGATATTATCGTAGTTCATTAAATTGGTTGGTTGCCTTATCACATTCGTCGTGTTTACTGGTTAATCACTGTAAGGACTGTAAATACCGGTTAAAAAATGATAATTAGTAGAAGATTAGTATAAATATTCTTTACACATAATCAATATCATAATATGGTTACCGTCATGACAAATAGGGATGATTAGGTATGATCACCTGTACCTGCCACACACTAGACACCGTTACTACATATATCCGTAATTGTTACCCGAACCTTCTAGCACCTTGGAGACTATATACCCAGTACAACCAGACATTGTTTTCACATGTTACACGATATATTGTCATTCACGGATACACTGACACTGTTATTGACAGTTATAGAAGTACTGATATACGGATACACCAACACTACTATTGCATGTTATAGTTACTGTTACACGGATACCCTGCACATTATTAGTGGGACACGGATACACCAGTTCACTGGATACCGTCATTTCATATATTGATATCATCTTTACATGGATGCTCGATACACAGTTATCTCATGTTCACACATCACTGTTACACATGCATGTATGGTGTCTCTATTCTTGTCATATGAATCCCCGTTCATATTACATGTATTATTGTTCCATGTTATCCCTGTATTCCTGTTATATGATTGTTGCCCATTACTGATATTGTTATTCCTGGTACTGGATACATGAGCTGTTGATATGCGATGTGTGGAATCCAACATCTATTGTTCCCGTTTCCCGTTATCTTGTTCTATGCTATCAACAGAGCTCAGGTCCTGTTATCATGTTACATGTATCATGCATAGTATTTGTTCTTGTTACACTATGTACTTTAAATATCAGATCATAAAGATAACTTGGGGATGGGGGAGACTTGACAGTTGATTAGATCTTATCGGGTGGATATACTGGATCCATATTGTTAGTCCCACTGCAGGGGACGGTAGTGCTACCTACCAATTGCTCCATGAGCTCCCGTTACTTGATTCATGCTCCCCTCTTAACGGAGGGCCCTGGTCTCAGAGCCAGGGGTTTGTTTAAGGCCGTGATCCCGGGTATGCACGGGATACACCTACCCGATAAGAGCTCTTCGACCATTTGGTTTCCAAGTAACATAATAAAACAGTATACACAGTAGTGACGTTGGGAACACTTGTTATTTGGTCACTCTCTCGTTTGGATAATGGTACCCGTATGCCATGTCCGGATGGGTTCGACTGGAGTGCGGGCTCCAGTATGAACTGCCAGTGGTATGGGACACTGGAAGAGATTGATTAAAATACCAGGTGGTACAGATTGTTATTAATGTATAAATCACATGGCATGCTAGACTCATGTATATTATTGTCCCTTCATATTTGTTACTATTCCTTATATGTTATTCACTATCATGTCACCTGTATATCTTGTTACACTTTCTGATGTTCGTTACACTTCATGTGGTAACATGCGATCCATGTACATGTATACCCTGCATTGTAAACATTCTGCTATATGTATACCTTGCATACTTCATTTTGTATATGCACAATACAGTAGTATGAGTATATTGCCTGTTGCACATCTGCATGTTAAGTTCTATCACTCACCACTATACAACATAGTTATTATATCAAACTGGAGACTACTGTGGACATGACCCGATGATAACATGCTAGGTGGTGATGGTACTAAAATATGTCATTGTTATATTTCTACAGATTATTAATTTCTATTTATATGGTATCACTATTACATAAACATGCATTATATATTATTATCGTGCTTGTATTACTATAGTATATATTACTGTCTCCTTCATTTTACCACTTACTAGGTCGCTTTCTGACGACCCTGAGTTTGCGTGCCCAGGTTGGAGATCCGAGTTATCGTTTTGTCAGATAGGTCATTGGATTCCCATAGGAGACTCATCATCAAGCTCATTCATAGATATCTTTGTGATTTGTTTCTGTTATCTTATTTATCTCTGTTTTCCTATCTGTTATGATCACTAACCTCTTTCTGCAGGTATTCTTGTACTTATTTAATGCTGGAACTCTTGTGTATTTTGGAGGATATTTCCTGTACTGAGGCTTAACGTACGCGCGAGGGTGTTTTCACCCTGCGTATGTACGTCGACATAACGTCTACGTATCCTTGGGATCAGGGTGTTACATAGTGGTAGTATCAGAGCCTAGGTTCATACCTGGTGTGGGTAACCACCTGAGTCAATGCTTGGGCTCTTATCAACAGTACAATCAGATTCAGATTCAAGCTTGTCTGTATCTGAATTTGGGAATTCCAGCGATGAGTACAAGAATACAATATTATTGACAATTCATTCCATGACTCTTTTGTATTCCTTACTTACAGTTGTCAACAAGAATATCTGATTTCCTCCTCGTTTTCTTTGCATCTGATTGCGTCCAATCCGTTAGTGTTAGTTCACTACATTACTTCTCCATCCCGAGTTCCTTATAGATATCAGAGTGCGCAGCGGAAGTTTCGTGGGCCCGTAACATTTAAGATTTGGGGTTGGAAATATTGGTCCCACACTTGAATTGAAATTTCGAGGACGAAATTTTTTGTAAGGTGGGGAGAAATGTAACCCCCTGCTCCTTGATGTACGTATCACAGTATTAGTAGTTGATACGACGTATAACATTAACTTGACCTCCTTGGTAGTCCGATTGAGCTGATTTCAGTTTCAAATATCATTTTCTAATATTTTAGATTTTTCAGAATTTTCTGGAATTTTTCTGGAATATGTTGGAAATCTCCGTAGCCGGTGTCGATTGATACCGATAAGCGGATCTCTGATTTTTAATTCACAAACGTAGTTATATTTTGAGAATCCGCTTTCACCATGTATTTTAGAATCGTATTATCTACGTTAGGATATTTTTGGGGATTTTTCTGAATTTATGAAAAATTGGGCCAAACCGGTGTCGCCTAATACCGGCGACATCTTCCAGGATTTTTAATTTACAAAGTAGATTGAATTTCTTTAAACCGTTTTTATATTATATCTCAGGATAATATTCTCTATTTTCTATAATTTTTGGTAACTGTTCGGGACTAGTCGAATTCGGGACTAAATTAAATAATATTAATTTAATTAACTAAACCCTTTTCTTTTTTTCTTTCTTTTCTTTTTCTTCCCCATCTTCCCTTCTCTGGAAAGTTCCCACCGCCATTCCACCGCCTTTCTTTCCTTTTAAATCTCTCTCCCTCTCTCTTAATTTCCACTCTCTCTCTTAAATTCTCATTCTCTCTCTCTAAAACTCTCTCTCTTTTCTCTCTCTCTCTCTCTCTTTCCCCCATACTCTCTCCCTCTCTCTCTGTGCAGACCCAAAAGGGGGACCCGTTTCCAGCGCCGCCGGCCGCCGCAGGCGCGGCCGGCCGCCGAGGCGCGGCCTCCTCCACCTCCTCCTCTTCTTCTTCTCCTTCTCCTTTCTTTTTCTCCTTCTACTGCCATCCAACTCTCTCTCCCCCTCTCTCATCCTCTCTCTCTCCCTCTCTCTTTTTCTCGCGGCCTGAACCGCCGCCGCGCCGCCGGCGGGCCTCCCTCGCCGCCGGCCAGCACCCGCTGGCCGGCCTGTGCGCGAGCGCCGCAGCAGCAGCAAAGGCTGCTGTTGTGATGATTGGGTTCGGGTGGAACCCGAACCCAATAGCCCTATTGGGTTGGCACCCTTTAACCCATTAAACCCGTTAACCCATATACCTCTAAGTCAAATGGGTTTGGGTCTTGGTTCCAAACCCGACCCATTAAGAGCCCAAACCCGCATCCAATAAATAAAGGTAATCTTGCAGAAACCCCTGATAAATTAAATTCTCCGCAATTGATATCTGTTTATTGCATATTTAACCCCTTTTTGTTATGATCTAGTATTCGGGCGATATCTGGAGCATCTGGACTCCGATTTGGACGATTCTGGAACCGTTGCGATCGTGAGAAAGGGAGCTACCCTCTCATGGCCAGTTTGTGAGTGTTTTTCTTTTATAAAGTTTGATTATCGTAGTTATTATCGTAGTTCATTAAATTGGTTGGTTGCCTTATCACATTCGTCGTGTTTACTGGTTAATCACTGTAAGGACTGTAAATACTGGTTAATAAATGATAATTAGCAGAAGATTAGTATAAATATTCTTTACACATAATCAATATCATAATATGGTGACCGTCATGACAAATAGGGATGATTAGGTATGATCACCTGTACCTGCCTCACACTAGACACCGTTACTACATGTATCCGTAATTGTTACCCGAACCTTCTAGCACCTTGGAGACTATATACCCAGTACAACCAGACATTGTTATCATACGTTACACGATATATTGTTATTCACGGATACACTGACACTGTTATTGACAGTTATAGAAGTACTGATATACGGATACACCGACACTGCTATTGCATGTTATAGTTACTGTTACACGGATACCCTGCACATTATTAGTGGGACACGGATACACCAGTTCACTAGATACCGTCATTTCATATATTGATATCATCTTTACATGGATGCTCGATACACAGCTATCTCATGTTCACACATCACTGTTACACATGCATGTATGGTTTCTCTATTCTTGTCATATGAATCCCCGTTCATATTACATGTATTATTGTTCCATGTTATCTCTGTATTCCTGTTATATGATTGTTTCCCGTTACTGATATTGTTATTCCTGGTACTGGATACATGAGCTGTTGATATGCGATGTGTGGAATCCCACATCTATTGTTCCCGTTTCCCATTATCTTGTTCTATGCTATCAACAGAGCTCAGGTCCTGTTATCAGTTACATGTATCATGCACTGTATTTGTTCTTGTTACACTATGTACTTTAAATATCAGATCATAAAGATAACTTGGGGATCGGGGAGACTTGACAGTTGATTAGATCTTATCGGGTGGTTGTACGATCCATATTGTTAGTCCCACTGCAGAGGACAGCAGTGCTACCTACCAATTGCTCCATGAGCTCCCGTTACTTGATTCATGCTTCCCTCTTAGCGGAGGGCTTTGTTTAAGGCCGTGATCCCGGGTATGCACGGGATACACCTACCCGATAAGAGCTCTTCGACCATTTGGTTTCCAAGTAACATAATAAAACAGTATACACAGTAGTGACGTCGGGAGCACTTGTTATTTGGTCACTCTCTCGTTTGGATAATGGTACCCGTATGCCATGTCCGGATGGGTTCGACTGGAGTGCGGGCTCCAGTATGAACTGCCAGTGGTATGGGACACTGGAAGAGATTGATTAAAATACCAGGTGGTACAGATTGTTATTATTGTATAAATCACATGACATGCTAGACTCATGTATATTATTGTCCCTTCATATTTGTTATTATTCCTGATATGTTATTCACTTTCATGTCACCTGTATATCTTATTACACTTTCTGATGTTCGTTACACTTCATGTGGTAACATGCGATCCATGTACATGTATACCCTGCATTGTAAACATTCTGCTATATGTATACCTTGCATACTTCATTTTGTATATGCACAACACAGTAGTATGAGTATATTGCCTGTTGCACATCTGCATGTTCAGTTCTATCACTCACCACTATACAACATAGTTATTATATCAAACTGGAGACTACTGTGGACATGACCCGATGATAACATGCTAGGTGGTGATGGTATTAAAATATGTCATTGTTATATTTCTACAGATTATTAATTTCTATTTATATGGTATCACTATTACATAAACATGCATTATATATTATTATCGTGCTTGTATTACTATAGTATATATTACTGCCTCCTTCATTTTATCACTCACTAGGTCGCTTTCTGACGACCCTGGGTTTGCGTGCCCAGGTTGGAGATCCGAGTTATCGTTTTTCAGATAGGTCATTGGATTTCCATAGGAGACTCATCATCGAGCCCATTCATAGGTATCTTTGTGATTTGTTTCTGTTATCTTATTTATCCCTGTTTTCCTATCTGTTATGATCACTAACCTCTTTCTACAGGTATTCTTGTACTTATTTAATGCTGGAACTCTTGTGTATTTGGAGGATATTTCCTGTACTGAGGCTTAACGTACGCGCGAGGGTGTTTTCACCCTGCGTATGTACGTCGCCATAACGTCTACGTATCCTTAGGATCGGGGCGTTACAGCAGGCATCAGGCACCAGACACAGAGGCATTTTGCACGCATTAAACAAGCGTTAGAGGCATCAAGCTGAAGGCATCGAGAGAGTTAGTAAGGCTAATTTTTTCTTATTTCCCAGAAGCTCCAGAGAATTATTTCTCTAAGTTCAGGGTTTTAATACCCTAAGGCATTCCTCCCTTTCAAGGAATCTCTAGAACCAGGCGAGAAGAAATTCCTAAGCAATAACATTCGAAGATCGATCGATTGCATCGTCATGGGGACAAAGTGGTCACCCGTGATCAGACTCCCACTGGCACACTTTCCCAGAAATCTCAGAGGAGAATTCAACTTGTAATTTTTTCTTTTAATTACTTGTAATCTTCTCCTTCACTTTCTTTTTCTAAGTTTTCTCTAATTGATTTTTAATGGAAAACAAGATGGCGACTCTGCTGGAAGCAAACCCATGATCTAACCATGTGGTCATAGGAGGGCACTGTGTTCTCCAATGCTGAGAATCAAGCGTCGCAATGCGACGATCAGACCCTCGGGTCTATTGCTGAAACATTGGTCATTCACTTTGATCAAGAGAAGTTCGAATAACTTCTCTCTGAAGGTAGCAAAAATCCTTACATGTGCGCAAGCACAGGAAGGTCTGCGTAGCCAGACCACTTCCGGGAAGAAAATCTCTGTTGAGACTATTAAGGTTCTCTGTGAATCTAACGATGCCTAATGCGAGGCTAGACAGGCTCTGCATGAGCCTAAACAGGCTTTGTGCGAGCCTATTACAGTCCCAACTAGGACTAAATTAGCCCCCGTGCCAACGTACCAACGTTGCGTGTGAGACTGTAAAGGCTCCATGCGAGCCTAAAACAGCCTCTGCCAAGACTATGTGGATTGCAAAATCCATAGTTGCCTCTCTTGATTCAACTTCTTGTGAAGCTAAGACAGTCTTGGTTTGCTAGACTTCCTCTGCTCCTCAACTTCCCCTGTCCCACGAGGCTAAAGCCAAAGCACCCTGTGCTTGCAGCAAGGCTACCATAGCCCGCTTGCTTCAACAATATTGACGGGTAGTGTTAAGCCTTCCACACATGAGGTTAAGACCAGAGCACCCGTGCGTGCTAACAGCGTCGCCCTCAACACCAGTACTAAAAAACTCTACCGCGAGGCTAGAGGTAAAGCACTACTGAGTGCTAACAGCGAGGCTCTTCTAACCTCGTTTGCAGGAAAAACTCTGCACAATAGAGCTAAGTTCGCATCTAAGGGCAAACTAAAGCAGTAACTTCGCCTTGCGAAGCTACTTCTCTAGGTGAAGCTATTTTAGCTTCACCTATAGCCAAGAGGAAAGCCTTTAAGGCTAGGCCTAAGGCTTCTTAGCCCAACAAGGTTAACTTCCAATCTCCTCGTGTCTTTGTGATGGATCGGTAGGGTCCAGTTAACACAGACTTGAGAGATTATCTGAGCACCAAGCAAAAGTTTTGTTCGGAGTAACCTGCTCACATCTTGCCATCCTAGTGCGGACAAGCGAGGTGTCAACATGTGACGGTATACTCCGTCCATTGCTGCCTAAGAAAATTCCACACAGCCGCTACTCCAAGTCATCAATCGATATTCGATCGAATATCGGCCCAAACTGCTGAGAAGACCAAGCCCTAAAAGAAGAAGGCAATAAAGGTGACCCATCTTGCAGCCACCTCTGTTAACATGATAAGCAGAGGGAGGGATCTTTTCTAGTCTTGAAGACAGAGACGAGGAACTTTCACTCCTCCAGCTAGCTCCCCGGACTCTGATTACAACTCTAACTTGAGTCAGGTTCTGGTGAACCAAGAGGGTGTGCCTTCCAGGGCACTCGCTCTAGGGTAGCAATGCCCTATGATTATGGACAACCTCCTTCATCAACCGGAGCTGTATCACCTACGCTATTGAGAAACATTTTTCTATGGTCTGATGATGAGGAAGCCAGCAGATACGCCTCTTCAGCTACCATCAGCTTGATACGAACGAGTTTTGTGTCTGCTAACATGGCCGACAACGACAATAATGATCTTCATCGAGGAATGGAGGCATAGGAGTAGACTTCCAGGGCTGAGCAAAAAGCCTAACATCAAGCAGCGGCTAGCTCAGCTCTTGATCAACCGGAATACCAATGACGCACAATGAGAGGGGCATCACGATGATGGACGTTTTAGAACTGAGAAGTCGAATGAAAGCTCCTCAATTGATGCCGAGGTCATTAAAGGTATCCAGGCTCAAATTGCATCCCTAGCCTAGAGGGATGAACTGAAGAAGGTGGAGATAACACGTCCTTACCAGCTGGAGTGGGATTTAGCTCTATACCCACTGAAGTTCAAGCCACCTTCGTGTACACATACGATCGCAAGGGCTCGCCCAACCAGCATATCTATTACTTTCGGTCTCAGACCGGTAATGTAATAGACAATGATGCCATTATGACAAGACTATTCATCGGCATTCTTAAGGGGGTAGCCTTTGACTAGTTCAGGAGCCTACCCAGCGGCTCCATTAATTCTTGAATCGATCTAAAAACCCAGTTCCTCTCTCGATTCTACGAAGACAATACCAAGGTGACTATGAACAAGCTCCTCTCAACAGTTCAGAAAAGAGGAGAATCTGTGCGAGAATACATTGAGAGATTTCACAACGTTTCTATCATGTACCTTGCAAGCATGTCGTTACCCATGTTACTCCAGACATGTCGGCATAACTTCCTTGATAGAATAGAAGTTTGTATGGGAGCTGTCAAAGCCCATACATGGAAAGAGCTTATTGAGCTAGCCAAGATAGCCGAGAAATCGACTAAAAAATTTGAACCCTCAGTCCCTAAGAACAAGTGGGGAGTCAACACCAAGGGGCGTGATGCGACCCAATCTTCTCAGTCAAAGGGGAACGAAAGCATGACCATTGAGCTATCAGGGATGGCTCAACCAAAGCAAAAGAATAACACCAACAGTAATCAAGAATTCAAATTTTCGCTAAAGGTGTACTCCTTCAAAGACGAGTAGGTGGTCGCGATTTTCCATTTGCTACACAAGGGTAACAAGCTCCAGTTACCTGAAGCTCGGCGACCAAATGAAGTGAGGCGCACAAATGATCCTAATTACTGCCTCTTTTATAGGATGGTGCATCACTCTACCAGCAGGTGCTATGTCCTCAAGGATGAGATCCGAGCTCTGATAGATGCTGGAGTTCTGACTCTCTGATCGGGGCGAAACCAGCACTTGAAAATGTGTCTTTATGAAATTAGCGTAAAATCTTGTGTGTGCTAATATTCCCTCGATACTTTCATTATAGCATTGGCTAAATGGGTCGAATCCACAGGGATGGAGGAGATAGAAGTATTAACAGTTTATTCAAGTCGGTTGTTAACAAGTTCTTCTTTGTTAAAAGAATGAGAAAAAAGAAAATAAAACAAAAGAAATCCAGAAGTGATAGGTGGAGAAGGCGATGAAAACGACGATATGAAAATAAAAGAGAAATGGTTTTGAATACTAAAAGAAGATGAAATAAAGATGAACTAAGAAGTTGGTGAAAACAATAAAGAAAATGATAAAAGAGTTTGAAATTGACTTTTAAAATAAGATAAAAGAAAACTCATAACTACTGACTACTAATTGCTCCACTAACCATGCTAACCTCTTAGTGATAGTTGCCTCACGTGATCCTTGGCCGTTACTAATCTTTGGCTTCAAGAGACGATACAAAGCATGACTCATAAGATTGTTCTTCTACGTTTAAATAACACATCCATACCACACAATAAGTTGCAAGCTACTATTAATTCATCAAAACCGGTTGAGGTGAGTATAAAATAAAGAAGATATTACAAATTAACAAGTTAGTGGGTTAGATGTTAGAAATGTTAGAATGATAAAATCCATCATCATGAGCCATCAATGGCTCTTGCAAGAGCAAGGCCTTGTAGAGGCTATTAGATTCATGTGGATTATCAAGTAAGTGGTTAGATGGTTAACGGTTAGTAGTTAGATTGCCATGAGAAGAAAAGTTAGCTAAGCATCATGTAGAAGGTAGAGAAGATTATAATGGAGAAGAAAGGAGATATATTTATATAGATTGTGACCATCTATTACATCAATCTCTCTCTTTCTCTGTCTGAATCTCTCAGCCCAAATACATGATCTAAAATCAAAATGAAAATACAAAAGAAAAGAAAAGAGGAACACCTACACTAACGTACACTAAAAGAGAGAAAAACTAGCCTATTTTTCAATCTATTTATGTTCTGGGCCTCTGTAGGGGTTTTTATAGGCAAAAGAGGCTTTTAGAAGATGAGACGAGGTCACGCGTCAAAAATCAATGCGTGGGCCCACTATAGGGCCGCGGAAACGCGGCATAGCCATGTTTCCGCGGCCGAGCATATTCGCCTCGCTTCGGGGACCTTTCAAATGTGCTCAAATTCAGTTATTTTTGTCCGGATATTCGTCTGAAGTGCGCAAGGGTCTAAGTTCAATAAATCTTCTAAAAGCTTCCTTGCTTGGCCTCCAAGAAATGCAGATTTAATTACCTGAAAATAAGTTTAATTAAGCTCTTATTACCCTTTTGCCCCTAGACTCTTGATTTATCTGCAGAGTAGACCAAAACACAATTAGAAATGATATATTATTCATAAATCGGTAGGAAAATGTGATATAATAATGCAGAACTGTAGACTAATCACTCTTAAGTCAGAACAAAAGAAAGTCACTGCCAATATGGTGACTCTTAATTCGGGACATTCCTGAAAATGACTGTCCAAGACGGATTAGTCCCAATCCCTAAGGCAAGATTGAATGTCATCGACCCTATGGCTGAACAGCGGGTAGCTAAAAGCCTCATCCCAATCACGATAGAATCTAGAGAAATCATGTGGGTCCACCCAAATATTACTAAAGATGAGCATTCGGAGGCCAACAGGCCCAAGCTTAAAGGAAAAACATGCAATGTCATCTCTCTTGCAGCAGACGATGACTCTGTGACTTCAGCCTCTCTCAGTGACTTAGAAGGAGCGAAGCCTGTCTTAGCAGAATAGCCTTCCATATTGCAGCCAGTGGGTACACATTCTGGGAAACAGTACTTGCAACTGTACGACCAGACACCTGACGAAGCACCCCTACTAACGATGTCAGGAATCACTGCACCTGTCCAAGTCCCAGTGCCAAAGGACAAGGAAAAGTAGAAGGAAATTTTCTTTGATGAATCCTTAAAGAAGAATCCTTCCAGATGACTCAATACTTCCTTCTGCTTTGACATATTGGCACAATTGGCCAATATCCCAGCTCGTATTACCCTGAACGAGCTACTTTGCCTCTCGAAGGAAACGAGAGAGGCACTTAGGGATGCGTTTGCTGATTCAGAATCATTTGTGATGCAAGTACCCATCCCTATAAAAGAAGATGGAGGCTCATAACCCTGATGTTATCTGGTACAACAGCAGGTACCATGCACTACTTTCACTCCTAAGGATATGCTCCTCAAAGATAACCGACACCATAGGCCCTTGTATTAAACAAGGTATATTGGGATTACGCATATCGAGAGAATACAAGTTGATCTTGGGTCTGCTCTAAGCATTATCCCCAAAAGACTGCTTTATTTTCTCGACATCTCATTAAGCAGGTTGTCAACCATGACTATGACCATATATAGCTTCAACGTCGAGAGTAGTCATTATCTGGGCAAGATTCGTCTCCATGCCAAATCAGAGATTTGAAATCAAAAATGATGTGCTACGTGATAGGGGTAAAATCACGCACAAAAAGTGTATGTTTTGAAGTGAAGATTTAAAGTGTGTGCGCTTTGGCTTCCTCGATACTTCCGTTATAGCATAGAGGCTAAAACGAGTCGAATCCACAAGGATGGGAGGCGATAGAAGCTTTACCAGTTGATTCACATGTTTGTTGAAGATTCTTCAAAGTTTTAAAGAATGAAAAGAAAAGAAAGAACAGAATGAAAAGAGAAGTACGGTGAAACACAAAGAATTGGGAAACATAGAAAAGAATATGTTTGTGATTTTTGGAATGTTTCTAAACAAAGTGAAAAAGAAAGAAAACTCATGGCACTAACTACTAATGACTCCACTAACATGCTAACCTCTTAGTGATAGTTGCCTCACATGTATCATTAGCCATCACTAGTCCTTGGTTCAAGAGCGATTCAAAGCATGACCCATATGTAACTCATCACAATCCAACTCATCAAACAAGTGCAAGCTACACTTAAACCATCAATACTATAGAAAAGTAAGCATGGAGTAAAGTAATGTTAACTTGTTAGTAGTTAGAAAGTTAGAGTGTTAGATCCATCATCATGAGCCATCAATGGTTCTTGCAAGAGCAAGGCCAAACTAAGGCTATTAGATTCATGTGGATTATCATAAAAGAAGTTAGCAAGTTAGTGGTTAGTAGTTAGTTACCATGAGAGAAAAGTTAGCTACACATGTAAAAGAGATTGGAGAGAAGAAAACAGAGAGAGGTAAAGAGAGCACCTTTCATAGCTTGTCACCTTCTATTACAAGTACTCTTGTATTTCACTCATGTATCACTCTTTCTCCTAATAAAAGATCTAAAACAAAATGGAAAATACAATGGGGAAGAAGAAGAACTAACCTAACCTAAACTACCCTAAACTACAACATGAAGATGAAACTACTCCTAAAACTCTGCATATCTCCAACTCTGGAACCCAAGGGGGGTATTTATAGCCACCAGGGGAACAGGGGGCTAGGGAACAAACCCTGGCCCGAAGCGGCGCGCGCGCCGCGGCCGTACGGCTATAGAAACACGGACAGAGCCGTGTTTCCGCGGCCATAAAGTGGCCGCGCGTGCGGCGCTTCGAGCCGCGCGCTGCCCTTTTTGTCTCCTGCCAGTTCTGATGCCCGGTTTCTTCTTTGCAGCCCCTGGTTTGTACAGAATTAGCTCTCTAGGTCAATGGCTATCTTTAATAGACTTTTAATCACCAATTAAATGGTGATTTAGGGTCTTCTTCTTCATTGCACACCATGGGCCTAGAATCAAGCAAGCAAAGATTTATTAGCAGAATTTAATATGAAATTAATGTGAAGATGTGATACAAATTATGCAAAATTAGAGACTAATCACACCCCCACACTTATTTTTTGCTCGTCCGGAGCAAAACAAAAAACTAAGGAATTATTACACCACTTTCGCAGGTGACGCGATTGCACTGAGCATGTGCAACAAGCCGTTAAACCTCTAAGTTTCCCCTAGAGGAGGAGTTTTATCTCCTGAGGATTTTTAGCGGATTACACCCACAAAATCCATAAAGAAAGAAATCAAATGTTAGTATTTTGAAAACACATTTTGAAATAGAGAAAATTGTTGAAATATTTTTGCAAAAATATAAGTGATATAAAGTCATAGGTTAACCAGAAATTGTTCTTTCTTAAAGTAAGTCAAAATTCAAAAAATCTTGTTATAAATTAAATGTAAGAATTTTAAAATTGAATTGACTCTTTGATCTTTCATAAAATTCTTAGAAAATATGCACTTTGTGGACTGTGAAGATTTTTGAGATATCGACTCAAACTTTCATGCCATTTATTTAATATATATTTTTTTATTTATTTATTTTTTCTTTTTTCTTCCCTTAGTTTTCTTAGGCTTTCTTATTTACCCGGGTAGTGAGTCTTTAGCCGGTGACTCCCAAACCAGATGGTCTTAGGGCACCAGATGAGAAAACATCCCTCGGACTTAAGGACTCGAGTAAACAAGGCCACAAAACTAAAGGGGGTTATTTTATTTTTTTGTTCACCATTTTGGGTATGAATAATCATGCTTCCTGAGGCATAATTACCCAACTTCAATAAGTAATTTTTATTATTATAATTCTATATTTTTAATATATATTTTTTTATGGCATTTTCAGTCTTTGTTTCAATCCCAAAAATTGTGTAAGTGTGGAGTGCATAAATCTAAGGCAAAAAATTCAAGATCAAATTATCTTTTCAATCTTACTTTCTTATCCTATAATTTAGACAAGATCTATTATTTTGACTTGATTTAAAATTTCATAATTTGAGGTCTTCCTAATTCCTAAGATAATCTTAATTTTCTTAAAAATAAATCAAAAACTATTTCTCTTGTTTCAAAAAATTTTGTAAAAAAAGAAAAGAAAAGTTTTTATAAAAGAATTTTTTTTTTGATTGATTAAAAAGAAGTGTAAAAGAAAGAAAATATAAAACTAACTACATTAGTGAACCTTCCCCCACACTTATCTCATGCATGGTCCTCAATGCATCATGAATGTGTAAATACATGAAACAAATAGAGAGGGAAGGAAGATTCCCTCAAGGGAGTGGCTCTGGTGGTGGTTGGATTGGGCCAAACGTTGCGACCCAATCAAGATATCGTGGATCATCCAGAAATCCACCAAAGACCTCTCTAATATGACCCCAGAAAAGAATTATGGATTGAATGGTCTTATTGAAAAATTTATCCCCATCTAATTTTCAATTTTCAAAAATAATTACTGAGTCACTTTTGTCAACATTCTTGTCCAACAATGAAGTGTGATTTTTGAAAATGATGGATTTGGACTTAAATGGAATAGGAAGAACAACCGGTACCTGTTTTCCATTATGTTCGCAAAGGGGGAAAACTTACAAAAAAGAGTTTGAGGAGCTAAATTACAAGTATTCTTAAAAAGATTACAAGTAGATCTCCTCAGAGATTCTGGAGAAGTGTGCGATAGGAGTCTGGTCAGCGCGCGACCACTTTGTCCCTTTGACGATGCGAGCGATGAGATTCCCTTCTCGCCTGGTTCGGAGAATCAGAGAACAGAAGGTTGGTAGAACCCTCTTGCTGCTTCTCAAAATCGCCTTCAATAAGGAATTCCTTCTCGCCTGGTTCCGGAGATTCCTTGAGAAGAAGGACGATGTTAGGGTATCAACACCCTGAATAGAGAAAGCAATTCTCTAAAAGGTCTCTGAATTCGAGAGCGCACGGTGCGTCGTGAAGAAGCCTCTACTTGTGGAGTCCTCTTGTGTGTGTGTCCGTATGCGTCTCTATGCGTGCCTCTCCTTGTACCCCTGGTGGGCTATTTATAAGGAGAGCAAGGGTATAATCATCCCTTGAAGATATGGAAACAGATTGAATCAAATCTGTTTGAATCTGGAAAGTAGCCTTGCTGAGAGGCTTGGATCAGCTTCTGCGAAGCTAGAATTGGCAGGTCGGTGGACTTTCTTGATCTGTTTTGATCCTTTCCATATCGTTGGAGGATTTTCCCTAATCTTCTTACTCGTTTTAGAAGAGTCAAGAGATTGTGGCAATCAACTGCCAAATTTGATCTCTGATTTGATCTTGATTGGATTTGATCCGATTAAATCCGATCTCATCTGGAGATTTGATTGGTCAAAGGTTGACCATAGAAAACCAATGGCGGAGCTGCCTGCATTGAGCTTGTAGCGGAGCTAGAGGCATCTTCTGGCGAAGTCCGAAAGAAACCTTTTGGCGGAGCTGGAAGTCCTCTATGGCGAAGTTACGAGTTAGCTTCCTGGCGAGGCTTCGGATGGCTTCAAGGCGAAATCGGGTGATACTAGCCTTTCAAGCGAGGCTATCTCTTTGGGCTCATGTGATGCTAAGTGCTAGCACCTTTAGACCTGCTGAGGTCTGTTTAGAAACAATCCGGGTTCACTGTCTGCTTGCTGGATCAGTGGAGTCTAAGTTGCTTCCTTGTCCCTCGGACATGGGTGAAAACTGGTCTTCAGCTCGTCTGTCACTTGTCTTTTGTAAATGTCAACAAGTTTAGACATTGTTCAGACCAATAAGAATCTTGTCTTTTTTAAGTGTCAACAAGACCCCCTTCAAAGTTTTCAGAAGTCTGCAATGGCTCAGACTTTGAAACACTTTGAACTGCTTTGATCGGTGGTGTGTGGAGTATGAACGTCGCCATGATGGTTGAGTATAGCTTCGCTTTGAATCCTGCTTTGGGATGTAGATTCGCCGAGGAATCATGTAGACTCGCGTCTGGATAGCTTCGCAGCTAGGTAAGTTCGCTCTGGAAGCGCATGTCGCTTTCCCGAGACCAACTGCCGTGGGCCGGTTACGAGGAGGATTACTCCTTTCTTCGTGCTGATCGAGGGAGATATTCTCCGATTTGCACGTTTCCAAGGGAGGATATTCCCTTTCTTCAAGGCGCAATAAGTGCCTTTATGAGGGAGACGTTTCTCCCTTTGCACGGTTCCAAGGGAAGCCGTCCCTGTTCTCAAGGCGTAGTAAATGCCTTAAATGCGCTCATGCTTCCACGCTTGAGGTGGGGGTGCTCAGGCCATGGGGCCCATAAATAGGACACTTGAGGTCCGCTGAAGAGAAGCGATCTGCTCTTCTTCTTCTCTTCTCTTGATTGAGAGAGATACTCAAATCTCTGAATTAGTGGGAATGCCCACTCTGGTTATTATCCAGCCAAGGACTGGTAAGTCTTGATCGTTCAACGACTTTACCGATTTTAGGAAATTCATCTCCCTTGATTCATCTTCAGCAGCTGCTTCAGGGATTAGCTTCCTTTGTTCTCTATTTAACTGATCTGCAGAGAAGGATTTTGGCATAGCTTCCCAGCGAAGCTATCATTTTTGACTTGATCAAAGGAAGATCACTGCACATTAAGTCCGCTGTACAGGCAGAACTTAGGACTTGGTCTCCTCAATAGTTGAGCCAGTCTTGCCGTATAGGCGGGGCTAAGACTGTGTCCGTTAGGATCGGTCTGGCTTAACCGTATAGGCGAGACTAGGACTTGGCGTTAGCTGAGCCAGCCCATCAGTGCTGTGCAGGCGAGGCTTATCCTCTGCTTTACTGAAACTAGATCGCTTCGACCCAAAAGATTTGGCTTAGTTCTTTTATAGCCTCTCCTGTGCTTAATTGCTAATCTGTTCTAATTTGCCTTGCAGTGGGCTATGTTTGTCAGTCCAGTGACTTGATGGATGGAACCATAACATTGCCTTATGCTTCCCCGGTTGAAGCTTTACTTTTAAGCAGGAGGAACAATTCGGGGCGACGGGTGCGTGTCCCAGAGGCCGTTGGCAGCCTTTTATCCGAGGTGATTCGTTCTGAGGTGAGGCTGGCTGCCGCTTTTACCGGAGATGATCCGCTTCAAGATAGTGGGCGTCGCCTGTGGGATCGCCGGCATCATTGCCGACTTTCAACTTTGGTGGCCTTTGGGGGCGATCCACTTTGGGAAAGCGGGCATCACACCCGTTAGATTACTGGTATCACTGTCGATTCCCATTATACATGATCTATCGTGTTGGCGGCGATAGGTTTTTATTGCCAGGCTTCAACAAAAATGGCCTGGCAAGATCTGCCATTTTTTGTGGAGAATAATAACCGTGTCCTTGCGGCACCACTGATTACGGCCTTGTGCAGGAGGAAGGCCTTCTTTGTCCAGTCGGTTTGACTTAGGAGCGGATAAAACCACTTGTATGCCTTTTACGCAAATGACCTTGTTAAGCAACTGGGTGTGTTGTATGAAACACAACTTTGATGTAATATCAATGTACTCTTCCTTTTAAATCAATGAAAGTTCATCTCTTGATTATCTGATTTTTGCTTGCTTTCATTGAAAATTTGGCTATAGCGGAGCCAAACTGTATGCGGAGTTAGGGACATAGTCCCTTCTTTGAATAATCTTCGCGAAACTGGCATGTCTCGCGAACAGCGCCTTTTTAGGGGGCTAAGATAAGCCTTTCGGCGAAATCCCTGAAGGATTGCGCGAAGCCCGCATTTTAAGCCAGGGCGAAGTTAACTCTTAGTGGAATCGAAGCAGCGCTTCTCGGGAAGGCGCTTCGGGTGGCGTTTCGAATTAATTCGAAACGGCGGCGTACGCCCTTTTCGAGGCCTCATTTCAGGCGCTGATTAGCCTATAAAAGCCCGATCGGGCTGAACAGGAAAAGATCTCCTTTTTCAGAGAAATTTATTGACTTTCCCTCTTCCTCTTCCTTCTTCGTTCAGAGAACTTTGAGAACTCTTGCAGCTCTTCAATGGCGCTGAGGATAAGATTGCGAAGGCTGAGGAGATGATCAGGAAAGCAAATCTCCTCTTATCCAAGGCCATACCGGTACGTCTTGAGGAAACTGCGCGGCTTGAACAACTCAAAGCTCAGAGTGAGGAGCTTGCGCGGCAGGGGTTGTTACAGAGGACAGCTTTGGCGGAGGCCGAAGCTCGTCTGGCTCAGGCGGAAGATTTCGATGAGGCTGAGCTGAGGTCACAAGCGCTTGCCCAGGCTGCTGATGACAGGAAGGCGAGGCTAAATACCCTCGGAGAGCGGCTCAGATCGTACAGTGTACGCTTGTAACTCCATGTACTTTATCCTCTTAAAATGAATGAAAATTCTTTCTTCTTTTGTCGAATCTTCAATCTTGTTCTTCTTTTTGGATTGCGATTCTGAATTGTAGTGCAATTCCTTGGGAACATAGTTCTTGTTGGGTTAGATAATGAGACTTGGCTATCTGTCAGTTCAGAGGTCGCGATGACATAACTGGTTGAGACGTCACCAAGCTTCAAAAATTAGTGATACTCGTCTTTTGTAAATGTCAACAGGGCTCGGAATTTAGACTTAGCTGTCTGCTGGTTCAGAGGTCGCAATGACATAACCGGATGAGACGCCACCAAGCTTCAAAAATTGGTGATACTCGTCTTTTGTAAATGTCAACGAGTATCGAGACCTGTCTTTTGTAAATGTCAACAGGGCTCGAAATTGAGACTTAGCTGTCTGCTGGTTCAGAGGTCGCAATGACATAACCGGATGAGACGCCACCAAGCTTCAAAAATTGGTGATACTCGTCTTTTGTAAATGTCAATGAGTATCGAGACCTGTCTTTTGTAAATGTCAACAGGGCTCGGAATTGAGACTCGGCTGTCTGCTGGTTCAGAGGTCGCAATGACATAACCGGATGAGACGCCACCAAGCTTCAAAAATTAGTGATACTCGTCTTTTGTAAATGTCAACGAGTATCGAGACCTGTCTTTTGTAAATGTCAACAGGGCTCAGAATTGAGACTCGGCTGTCTACTGGTTCAGAGGTCGCAATGACATAACCGGATGAGACGCCACCGAGCTCAAGGTTGGTGATACTTATCTTTTGTAAATGTCAACGAGTATCGAGACCTGTCTTTTGTAAATGTCAACAGGGCTCGGAATTGAGACTCGGCTGTCTGCTGGTTCAGAGGACGCAATGACATAACCGGATGAGACGCCACCAAGCTTCAAAAATTGGTGATACTCGTCTTTTGTAAATGTCAACGAGTATCGAGACCTGTCTTTTGTAAATGTCAACAGGGCTCGGAGTTGAGACTTAGCTGTCTGCTGGTTCAGAGGTCGCAATGACATAACCGGATGAGACGCCACCAAGCTTCAAAAATTGGTGATACTCGTCTCTTGTAAATGTCAACGAGTATCGAGACCTGTCTTTTGTAAATGTCAACAGGGCTCGAAATTGAGACACGGCTGTCTGCTGGTTCAGAGGTCGCAATGACATAACCGGATGAGACGCCACCAAGCTTCAAAAATTAGTGATACTCGTCTTTTGTAAATGTCAACGAGTATCGAGACCTGTCTTTTGTAAATGTCAACAGGGCTCAGAATTGAGACTCGGCTGTCTACTGGTTCAGAGGTCGCAATGACATAACCGGATGAGACGCCACCGAGCTCAAGGTTGGTGATACTTATCTTTTGTAAATGTCAACGAGTATCGAGACCTGTCTTTTGTAAATGTCAACAGGGCTCGGAATTGAGACTCGGCTGTCTGCTGGTTCAGAGGACGCAATGACATAACCGGATGAGACGCCACCAAGCTTCAAAAATTGGTGATACTCGTCTTTTGTAAATGTCAACGAGTATCGAGACCTGTCTTTTGTAAATGTCAACAGGGCTCGGAGTTGAGACTTAGCTGTCTGCTGGTTCAGAGGTCGCAATGACATAACCGGATGAGACGCCACCAAGCTTCAAAAATTAGTGATACTCGTCTCTTGTAAATGTCAACGAGTATCGAGACCTGTCTTTTGTAAATGTCAACAGGGCTCGAAATTGAGACACGGCTGTCTGCTGGTTCAGAGGTCGCAATGACATAACCGGATGAGACGCCACCGAGCTCAAGGTTGGTGATACTTATCTTTTGTAAATGTCAATAAGTATCGAGTTTGTAGTGGAATTTGGGAGAAAGTCTCGTTTTCACAGGGAGAAACGAGGGAATCACTGTCATAGGTTTAATGTTAACGTAACAGCGAAATGTATTTGTGGTCTTACCATTCTATGGATGAGAATTGGTAAGTGATTTTGGAGGTCTCATTCTCACGGGGAGAAACGAGGGAATTGCTGTCATAGGTTTAATGTTAACGTAACAGCGAAATGTGTATGTGGTCTTACCATTCTATGGATGAGAATTGGTAAGTGATTTTGGAGAGGGAATCAAATGGGAAGAGGTCCCTTAGGGTTTTTAGCAAACCCCCAGCTGTCAACGGGTTTGATATGCCTTTACCAACTACCGTTTGGATTGGGCTAGCCATGCTATTCCCCTCAGCATGATGAGTTGTCGAGGACTTATGTTGGGCTTACAGGCCAACATTTTCCTCTATCCTTAATCGTTAAGGATATTGAATTATCGGGTTAATGTCTACATAACCCTGATTCCTTTTAGGATAACTGGTGCACAGCCAGGTTCCTGTTGGTTTGTGGCTGTATGACCTCACTTGGAGGAAGAGAAAGGCTCTCTTTGTGTGTGCTTCGGACACGGAGATCTTGATCAGAGGTGTAGTGTTAACTTGATCAAGAGAAGGATCCTTGATTAAGGATAATACTTCTTTAAGAATTTGCCATTGATCGGCATCATGAGTAGGTCGCCCTCTGCAGTCGTGAGGCGGTATGCTCCGTTTGAATAGACTGTTTCTATTACAAACGGTCCTTCCCATTTAGGCTGAAATTTGCCTTTGGTCTTGTGCGTCATAATCATCGGTCGTCTGACGGCTAAGACCAGGTCCCCTTTCTGGAAGACTCTCTGTTTGACCCTCTTATTGAAGGCTTTGAGATTCGAGCTTGATATAGCTCGATATGCTGCTGAGCTTGTAGTCGCTTCTCGTCCAAAGCTTCGAGCTCTTGAGGGCGTAGGCGATCATTGTCCTCTGATGTGGTTTTAGTAATCAGAGCTACACGCAACGATGGCATCTGGATTTCCAATGGGAGGACTGCTTCGCACCCATATACCAGGGGAAAAGGCGTATTGCCTGTCGGTATCCGCACCGTGGTTCGGTAGGCCCAAAGACATTCACCGAGCTTTTCGTCCCAATCTCGCTTATTCGAGGAGACGAATTTCTTGAGCAGCTTGATGATTGTTTTGTTGAATGCTTCCGCCAAGCTATTGGCAGCAGGATTATAGGCAATTGAAGCCACATTCTGAATTCGGTATTTATCGCAGAACCGATAGAATACTTGGCTTATGAATTGGGGACCGTTGTCGTGGATGATCCACCTAGGGACACCAAATCGATGGATGACATGGTGTTTGATGAAATTAACCATATTAGAGGTTTTGACTTCGGCCAACGGTACGGCTTCTGCCCATTTTGAGAAGTAATCAGTTATTGCCAGGATAAATCGGTGACCTCTTGTCGAAGAAGGGCTGATTGGCCCTACGACGTCGATTCCCCATGCTTCAAATGGCCATGAAGCAACAGTCGGGTGGAGCAGCTCCGAAGGCTGGTGTATGAAGTCCGCATGAATCTGACATGCTTTACACCTTCGTGCATATTGGATGGCATCGGCCATCATAGTTGGCCAATAATATCCAAGCCTATGCAACCTGTCCTTAAGCTTTGGACCTGGCTGATGAGCTCTGCAAATGCCATCGTGCGCTTCTTGGAGCGCTTCCTGTGCCTCTGAATTGGAAAGGCAACGGAGGAGGAGACCGTCATATGAACGGCGGTAGAGTGTCTTCAGAATCGGATCGTAGTAGAAACGGAGAGACCTTCGTCTGACGGACGCCGCTTCTTTAGGATCATCTGGAAGCAGACCGTGCAAAGCATTGTCAATGAGAGGAAAGCGCCAATCTCTCGGTTCAAGATCCGTGGAGACATTATAGGCTTCTCGAATTCTTAGTATGTGCTTGGAGCATACAAGATGTCGAGTTGCGACTGTGAGGTGATACTTGGTGTCGGCTGGCAAGGCTAGTGTGGTTGCTAATGCAGCAAGAGCGTCCGCCTTGGTATTCTGAGATCAAGACACATGCCCGAAGTAGAAACCTTCAAATAGGTTGGCCAATTCAATGGCTGTATGGTAATAAGGCACCAAGTCCTCATGGCGGACTTCGTATTCGCCTTTAACCTGATTGATGATCAGTTTTGAATCGCCATAAGCTTCGAGGTAGCGTACCCCCATTCCATGAGCGAGTTGAAGACCGATGAGCAGAGCATTGTATTCCGCTACATTGTTGGAGCACGATTCTGTCAGAGAAAATGCTCTGGGCAAGACATGATTCTGTGGGGAGATAAACACAACCCCTACTCCTGCAATAATCTTGCCTTTAGGGCCCATTCGCGATGCTCCATCAAAGAACATCTGCCATACTTCCTCTTCTGAGGTTGCATTAGACTCGAAGACCTCATCAGGGATGTCTTCGTGAAGCTTTGAATGTTCCGGAACTGGATGAGCAGCCAAGAACTCTGCGAGGGCCTGGCCTTTAACCGCCTTCTGAGGCGTGAAGATCATGTCGTATTGAGACAATAAAAAGTTCCCACTTAGCCAATCTTGAATTCAATGATCCTGGCTTTATCATAAGAAGACGCAATGGGTTTACTCTGGAGATGACATGTATGGCCTGGCCGACCAAATAATGTCGTGTCTTCTGAATGGCGAAGACGAGAGCTAAACACTCTTTATCGATAGGGTTGTAACGAGATTCCGCTCCTATGAGAGTTCTGCTTAGATAATAAATGGCCTGCTCGTAGTCATTGTCGTTCTTTTGAGCGAGGAGGGCACCGAGGGAGTAGTCCAGAGCTTTTACATAAAGCAAGAACGGTTTTCCTGATGTAGGGGCCACTAAGAATGGAGGTTTTGTGAGGTACCTCTTGATGTCTTCATAAGCTTCCTGGCAAGCTTGGTCCCATACGAAGGAAGCACCCTTTTCATTAGTCGGGTGAACGGCTGACAGCAGCCTGAGAGATTTGCAATGAATCTTCTGATATAAGCCAGTCTACCTTGCAAGCCTCTGAGCTCTTTGAGATTCCTCGGTGGATGCATGCTCTGAATGGCTTTGACTTTGTCTGGGTCAAGATGAATCCTTTTTGATGTGACAATAAACCCAAGGAACTTGCCACTCGACACTCCCAAGAAGGATTTTGTCGGGTTCATTTTCAGTTGATGAGCCCGCATTATGTCGAACATCGTCCTCAGGTCGCGAAGATGTTCAATCTTGTTGCGGCTTTTGACGGCAATGTCGTCGACATAACACTCCACCATTTTTCGAAGATGGTCGCGGAAGATTGTACTCATTGCCCGCTGATAGGTTGCTCCAGCTTTCTTCAGTCCGAAGGGCATTACAGTGTAGCAGCATACCCCCAATGGTGTTCAGAACGAAGTATGCTTCTCGTCGTCGGGATACATCTTAATCTGGCTGTATCCTGAAAAGCCGTCCATGAAAGACATCCTTTCGAACCCGCATGTGTTGTCAATCATGACGTCGGTGATGGGTAATGGGAATTCGTCTTTGGGGCAGGCCGTATTGAGATCACGGTAGTCGATGCAGATGCGTATTTTCCCGTTCTTTTTAAGGACGGGGACGATGTTGGCTACCCAATCTGGATGTTGTTCCTCCCGGATGAAGCCACATGCAATGAGTTTATGGACTTCGGCTTCAATAGCTTCCATGATGCTTGGGCGAAACCGACGTTGTTGCTGCTTGACTGGCTTAATGTCGGGCTTGATGTTTAGACGGTGCATAGCGACCTGTGGATCAAGTCCGGGCATATCTTCGTAGCTCCACGCGAAGACATCTATATACTCTCTTACGAGTATTATCAATTCTTTCCTTTCTGTAAGTGATAGGCTTTCACTTATAAAGATGGGCTTAGGGTGGTCTTGACTACCCAAGTTGACCTGCACCACCTTGTCTTCAGTGGGTGACTCGCGCAGTTCGAATCGCTTTTCCCATTGGATGTTTAATTGCTGAGCCCATGGTTCCTCTTCAGTAGCTTCTGCGGGTTCCAATTGACTGCTTGAGGTCATATTAACAGTGAGGTCTTTGAACATTCCTCCTATACTGATATCGGAGTCCCACTCGGAGGATGAAGCCGAATGTGATGGAATTGGCCCGTCGTCTTTGACTTGAACTGTTATTGATGATGTGGGCGTGACGTAACCCAACCCCCTGCGTGTACTATCATAGTAGTTTGCAGGTTTCCCTTTAGGCACAAAGTTCCGCATCAAACCGCGCCTTCCTTTTCCGAAATTCAGGCCTGCTCCATGCTTCAAGTCGTACCCCATTTTCTTCATAATATGGCGCGCTGGCCGCGCGTAATGAAAGAATTATGGAGTGTCTGAGTCTGAACTTGAATCTGCGACCGCGGGTCCCCGCGGTTGGGTTCTACCGAAGATTATCAGTAACTGACCTTCTTTGGATGGCGGAATCACCAAGACGGCTCCTTCTGCGGATTCCATGGGCGTACCGGACGCACTTGGCTTGTATAAAGGCATGTGCAGAGAGCTATCCGTAATGGATTCAAATAGCCCAACAGTCGCAGGATAATCAAAAGAAATATTATCATTAATTACCCATTCACCTTCATCCTCTGAAGGAGTATTACGTAGGGGATTATTGAGACATGCTATAATTGGTTCACCAATCAGAATGGCTGGCATGCCTGTTTCGGATTCTGAATCCGCCTCATTGCCACTTTCATCATCATTTGGCAATGGTTCCTTAGGCGTTTCACCGGCCTCTTGATACAGGAGAGCGTCAGTGAAGTAGTTTTCCACCCCTTTAAATGGTTGCTTCTCAGCAAAGATAGTTCGTACTGTCGCGTCATCTTCAACATACTTGAAGCATTGGTGCAGGGTGGAGGGAACGATCCAGTTGGCATGGATCCATGGCCGTCCCAGCAGCAGGTTATATGATGTGTCAGCATCAATGACATAGCATGTCACTTCTGACTTCAGACTCCCGATTCTGCAACGGAGTCGAATTTTCCCCAGTGGATGACTGCTCCCGGCGTTGAAACCGTATATTGTAGTAGTGGTTGCGGACAACCTGTACAATGGTATGCCGAGGAAGTAGAGAAGTCTTTTGGGGATGATGCTGAGTGCAGACCCCGGATCGACTTGTATTCTTTCAATGCACGTTGAACCGATATATCCGGTGTAGTACAGAGGTCGATCGTGCTTGTTGTCTTTGAGAAGCATATCTTCCGTCGTGAAGGTAATAGCGGGCACCTTCGATTGTGCATGATGACATTCTGGGCAAGGAGATTGAACGTCGTCGTTAGGGATTTCAGGCATACATGTCAGAAAGGATTCTGAATTGGCTAGCGCATCCCTGAGTGCTTCTCTGGTCTCTTTTGAGAGGCGAAGGAGCTCGTGTATAGTGATACGAGCTGGGATATTGGCCAGCTGAGCCAATATGTCAAAGCGAAAGGGCGTATCAAACCCTTGGCCTGGTGGTTTCTTCAACACGTGGTCGAATCGTACCTCCTTAGGCCTCTCTTTTCCCTTTGCCGGGGTTGGAGTGGATGCTGGTGCTTGTACTGACGTCGTTTGCTGTTGTATCTCGTCAGTAGACTTTTCATACTGCCTCAAGTATGATTTTCCGGATCGGGTGCCCGTCTGTTGAGGCGCATCGGCTTGCGCTGCGCAAGCACGCTTTTCTCCTTCGGAGTCACTGAGGGAAGCCGATGTCAGATTGCCGTCGTCTGGCAGGATGGAGATGACATTGCAAGACTTGCCCTTTGAGTTGGGCTGCTTTGGATCCCGCTGTACGTCTTGGACGAGGTCTGGACATACCCACATGACTTCTCCTGTCTCCAATGTTAAGGAAACAAGACCCTTATTGTTTTGAGCTGTAGCTGGAGGATACTTGACTTCCAACCGTGGTGCAGGGACTGAATAAGTCCCATCAGGAACTGTGATCTTTGGAGCCTTGCCGAACTCAAGAGTCACCATATTGGCAGTGACTTTCTTCTGCTCCGCCTTCAATGTCAGAGCCCCGGCATCGATCAGGGCTTGTATTCTGTCCTTGAGGACATAACACTTGTCAGTAGGATGGTGGATCATCCTGTGGTAGAGGCAGTATTTAGGGTCATTTGTGCGCCCTATCTCATTGGGACGCCGAGCATCTGGCAGCTTCATTTTGTTCCCTTTGTGGAGCAGATGGAATATGGTGACCACCTGATCGTCTTTGAACGAATACTGCTTTGGAGGGAATTTGGGCTCCTGATTGTTGAAGCCACTCTTCTGGCTTTCGACTGCACATCTCCGGATAACTCCACAGACATAGTCTTTTGCCTTTAGCTTGAGAAGATTGCGGTAGGTCGCTACGCCCTTTGTTGTTCATCCCCCATTTGCCTCTAGGGGCGGATGGTTCGAACTTTTTAGCCGACTTCTCGGCTATCTCAGCTTGTTCGACCAATTCTTTCCAAGTATGGGCTTTGACAGCCCCCATGCAAACTTCCACTTGGTCTAGGAAGTTGTGTCTGCATGTCTGTAAGAGCATGGGTAATGGCATCCCTGCTGGACACATCAAGGATAAGTTTCTGAACCGTTCAATGTAGTCACGGACAGATTCACCCTTCCTTTGCACAGTGGAGAGGAGTTTGTCCATGGTCACTTCGGTATCATCCTCATAGAAACGAGAGAGGAACCGAGTTTTCAGGTCGATCTAGGAGTAGATAGAGCCCGGGGGAAGACTGCGAAACCAGTCAAATGCCACCCCCTTTAAGGTGCCAATGAAAAGCCTAGCCATGATGGCGTCATTGCTTATAACATTACCAGTCTGAGACTAGAAATAGTAGATGTGCTGATTTGGCGAGCTCTTTCCATCATAGGTATGCAGCGTTGGCGGTTCGAACTTCGGTGGATATGGCACCGAATCCCACTCCAGCGGATAAGGACGGATTGCCCCTACCTTCTTTAATTCATCCCTCTGAGCTAGGGATGCGATTTGAGCTTGGAGGCCCTTAAGGACTTCAGCGTCTAAGGAAGAACCCTCCTTGGATTTCTCCGGCTTTGGTTGCTCGTTGCTGAAGTGTTCCTCCTCATCGTGATTGCTCCCGGCATCATTGTTACTCCGGTTACTGAGGAGTTGAGCGAGCATCTATTGAATATTGTCCAGAGCTTCTTACTGGGTCTTGGAAGTTTGCTCCTGAGCTTCCAGGCGCCGACGAAGGTCGTCGTTAGTGCTATCAGCCATGTTGACCGATACTCTGTCTGTTCGCACTGAGCTAACTGTCGTCGAAAAGGCGTACCCACTGTCTTCATCTTCTTCATCTGATGGCTGGAGTGATCTCCTGGGCTCTGGCGAGGCTAGGGCTGTCAAGGAAGAAGGCTGTTCATAAGTGTAGGGTATCGCCACCCTGGATCTGGTGTTTCGAAAAACACCTTCTTCATGCACCAAGACTTCGCCTAAGCCTGGGCTGTAATCTGGATCTGGGGAGCTGTAGGGGGTGTTGTCAGATGTTTGTCTTCCCCTGCATAGCTCTCGCCCTCTCCCAGTCATGTTGACAGATGCGGAGGGTAGATCTCGCGAGATGCTCCTTTTGCGGTGTTTCCCCGGAGCCTGTACCGATAGTCGATCAAAGACTGACCGTCGTCTTGGAGGCGTGGCGGGGATTGATCCCAGCCGGCAATGGACCGAGTGGAGTGTCACCAGCTGACATCCCACTTGTTGACAACAGGGGGAAGAGGTTTGTCTATCCGTCAACAATTTCCTCAAATCAGACCCGGTTAGGCCTCTGTAATCGAGCGCAAAGGCTCTTTTGGATCGCACATAGGACGATGTCCTACTTCTTTTATCCCTGCAGATGGGATTAGCACTGAATAGTGCTTCGGTTCTAGCTTCGCCGTCATGAACCCTGCGCGTACGCTGTGGTACAGTAGCTTCGCTCGTGAGAACGAGGCCGGCGCGAGGCATTGCTGCTCTTAAATTGGACGACGGTATGATTGCCGTCGTAGCTTTATGATTGGGGCAGACAAGGATCTTGCCTTTTTCTTCGCGAGAGAGGCATGGTTTAGGCGTAGCTACGCCTGAAGCTTCGGTTGAGGACTTCCGTTTAGGCCTCCATATCCTCCTTGGCAGAGGAGGCTTAGGTTCGCAAGGAACCTGATTAGCCACACACGAGGCTGAGGGGTGTTGGCAGAATTCTACTTCCGGTTTCTGATTCGAAACCTTGGTCGTGGAAACCCTCCTATACTTCCGTGCTCGAAGCATTGGGCCACCCCAGAGAGGACTTCTTCAAATCTTCCTTGATCGAACTGAACCACCAAGTTCTCACAAGTAAAGGAATCAGCCTGCGGACGTGCTTCCTTGTCGCGCCAAATAACCGCAGTAGGTTCGTAGAGAACCTTTTCAGTCTCCGTAGAGACTTTCCTTGAAGATTTAGCCAGAGAAGCTCTGGCTGCACAGCTTTTCTGAATTCAGAGTTAGACCCGAAGGTCTGTTCGTCGCATTGCAACACTTGATTCTCGGCAGTGGAGAATTTCTTCCCCAGCGGAGTCGCCATCTTGTTTTCCATTATGTTCGCAAAGGGGGAAAACTTACAAAAAAGAGTTTGAGGAGCTAAATTACAAGTATTCTTAAAAAGATTACAAGTAGATCTCCTCAGAGATTCTGGAGAAGTGTGCCGATAGGAGTCTGGTCAGCGCGCGACCACTTTGTCCCTTTGACGATGCGAGCGATGAGATTCCCTTCTCGCCTGGTTCGGGGAATCAGAGAACAGAAGGTTGGTAGAACCCTCTTGCTGCTTCTCAAAATCGCCTTCAATAAGGAATTCCTTCTCGCCTGGTTCCGGAGATTCCTTGAGAAGAAGGACGATGTTAAGGTATCAACACCCTGAATAGAGAAAGCAATTCTCTAAAAGGTCTCTGAATTCGAGAGCGCACGGTGCGTCGTGAAGAAGCCTCTGCTTGTGGAGTCCTCTTGTGTGTGTGTGTCCATATGCGTCTCTATGCGTGCATCTCCTTGTACCCCTGGTGGGCTATTTATAAGGAGAGCAAGGGTATAATCGTCCCTTGAAGATATGGAAACAGATTGAATCAAATCTGTTTGAATCTGGAAAGTAGCCTTGCTGCGAGGCTTGGATCAGCTTCTGCGAAGCTAGAATTGGCAGGTCGGTGGACTTTCTTGATCTGTTTTGATCCTTTCCATATCGTTGGAGGATTTCCCCTAATCTTCTTACTCGTTTTAGAAGAGTCAAGAGATTGTGGCAATCAAGTGGGCTTTATTCATTTGGATAAGACCATTCCGGCACACTAGGTTGATCAAAATTATGATATGCCGGGTTGGTAATATCCGAAAAAGAATTAGGTGTGTAATATGGATTAAAATTGGAAAAAATTATTATATGCCATATCACACAAACACAAAAAAGAAAATAAACAAACAAAAAAGAAAAATTCTAACCTAAGTTAGGGTAGACCTATGACCTAGACGACTCCTAACTGGTTAGACTGTCCACGGGAGG
Organism: Agave tequilana; assembly: GCA_038442645.1. NCBI lineage: Eukaryota > Viridiplantae > Streptophyta > Magnoliopsida > Asparagales > Asparagaceae > Agave > Agave tequilana. Next base: position 5,433 of record JAVJIF010018044.1, on the reverse strand, counting down.
TCGGGTGCAGACTTTGACCACAAGTTAATCAGCCAGGTCAGGGCAAGAGTGGTGGGAGGTTTTCCGTCAAAGACGTTCCTTAATTAAATAACCACCAATCTTCGGGTTTTCGGCCCTCAATCCCTTTTCTAGACACTGATTTAGCAAGAGTCAACTTCCAGCACTGTTCCTCCTTAGGATAATCTCCTATTGAGTCCGAGATGTCCCTAGGGCCAACGTCTACTAATTTTTAAGTTAGGCTTGGGTTAGTGAGTGTTTGGGATATGATTTTTGGGCTAAGGAAGGGTGATGAAATCCCCACCTTATCTTGTTTATGGGTTATGCCTTAAGATGAATTAGTGTACGTGTAAAGCTGTAGAAAAGTAATCACTCAAGAAAGCAGTAAACAACCAAGAGTGTTTCCTAATCTATATGCTATGCAAATGTACCTTGTCGCCAGCACTCTTCAACAGTAAAAATAAATAACTTGAAAAGACACGTGCCTAATATGCAAACGTCTAATCAATTTTTATCATTAACAACAAACTTTTTACTGTTGAATTAATTAGCAGTAAGCAGGGTTATCACAGAACAAAATCAACAGAGCAGTAAACAGTATTTGAACTTTGCAGCAACCTGCAGAAATTGGGGTCAGTAGTTCTCTACTGTTGCCGCAGAATTGCGGCTCTGGCCGTAGATCTGCGGCAAAACAGTAGCTTCCTGTGCTCTGCCTTCGAGGGCAGAGGCACAGGATAGCTATATGTCCACTTCTGCTTCTGTATTTCTGTTTCCTGTTCTCCAAACCTGCAAACAGAAAAGAATAAAGAATTAGTTAAATATTAAATTTTTATTTTAGAGATAAACTTACCGTCCCTCCCCGGCAACGGCGCCAATTTGTTGACTGAGTTTTCCTGCACACAAAATATAAATATTAGATCTGAGAATTAAAGGTGTGCGAGGTGCTCAATACTAATCCGCGGTAGCAAGGCTATGCGGGTCGTGATCCTCAGGGAGGGACTAGCGATGGAAGCGTTTGTAAGTTTTACCTAAAAATTATTTATTTTTAAGCTAAGTTAAGAAGAAGGCGGTATTTTACAATGAGTCGGCAAATAAATAATTGGGAGAAAAGTTGTTATTTAATCTACAAAAAGAAAAGAAAAGAAAAGAAAATAAAATAAAAGAAATACTAACCTTGGTTGAGGAACAATATGAAATCTTAACACTTTCTACCTTGCTTTGGAGGCATGAACGCATAAAGCATAGGATTGATCTCAGTCCCCTGTTCGCATTAGATCATCAAGCCTTGGCAAGCATGAATTGATACGTACCTTGAGGAGGAAAACATCTCCATGAAATATCGTTGGCTCTCGCTAAGACTCGTTATACTCGTGCTTCAGAAATCACTTGCATGCTCATATACAATCAACATAGATCAAAGAGAAAAAAGAAAAGAAAACAAAAAGAAAAGTAAAACATAAGAACAATGAAGAAAAGAAAAGATTACCTTTATTAATCAGTACAATGGCAGAAAAGAGGAAGGTACATCAGTGTCACGCTCAACATAAGCCTCTCTCTCTTGAAAATAAAAGAAAAACCTAATTACAAAAGAAGAAAACCTAGAAGAAACCCTAATTTTGGCCCTGTACTGCGCTGGACGCTTTCTGTGTTGCATCTGCAGGGGTATTTATAGGAGTTGGAAGATGTAGAGTCCTAGTACAACTCTCCCAAAAAATCTTATCTCCAGACTTGTGGCACTTATCCATAGAAGTTCAAATCAAATCTGTCCTGCAATTTATTATCCTGTTGATTGCCGAAATTGGCTTATCTACGGACTGAATTGGAAAGTTTGATCAACATAAGAGTTGTAGGGCTTCAAGTCTTCTTTCTGGAGCATTTTGAATCATCGGATTTGCATATCTGTAGCAAAAGTTATGATCTGAATACTAAACATATACAGTCTGAATCTGAATTTATCTTTAAACTCTTTCCTGCAAGCATTTAGGGTTGAATAGAAGTCTATCCTTTCCTCTTCTTTGTATTTGCAACTTTGGCCCTCATGTATTTGCACTTTTGACATTTGGTATTTGCACTTTTACACCTGGGCTTGGACTTGGGCTTGGATATGGGCTTTTGGGCTTCATTAAGCTTTATTTCTTATAAAAATAAGAACTCGAGGCCTGCACACAATAAATCACAAAATATTAATAAATGTGCAGAATTAAATGAATAAATATGAAAATGTGATGGTAAATGTTATGATAAAAATGCATTTTTCACTACCAATCAACTGCCAAATTTGATCTCTGATTTGATCTTGATTGGATTTGATCCGATTAAATCCGATCTCATCTGGAGATTTGATTGGTCAAAGGTTGACCATAGCAAACCAATGGCGGAGCTGCCTGCATTGAGCTCGTAGCGGAGCTAGAGGCATCTTCTGGCGAAGTCCAAAAGAAACCTTTTGGCGGAGCTGGAAGTCCTCTGTGGCGAAGTTGCGAGTTAGCTTCCTGGCGAGGCTTCGGATGGCTTCAAGGCGAAATCGGGTGATACAAGCCTTTCAAGTGAGGCTATCTCTTTGGGCTCATGTGATGCTAAGTGCTAGCACCTTTAGACCTGCTGAGGTCTGTTTAGAAACAATCCGGGTCACTGTCTGCTTGCTGGATCAGTGGAGTCCAAGTTGCTTCCTTGTCCCTCAGAGATGGGTGAAAACTGGTCTTCAGCTCGTCTGTCACTTGTCTTTTATAAATGTCAACAAGTTTAGACATTGTTCAGACCAATAAGAATCTTGTCTTTTTTAAGTGTCAACAGTACCGACTCGGGAAATTGACTCAGATCAAGTCGACAGTCAACAATGAGAGTCTAAATAGATTCAAAATAGGGTCCAAACCAAAGAATTGATGTTCACACACTTTCCCCATAGTGTGATCATAAGATTGGTGATTCAATTTCACAATGTACGGGTACAGGATTCAATGTTGACTTCGGAATAGAGAAAAAATCTAGTAAAGATACCGGAGTCATTATTGAATCAAAAAGTGAAATGGAGTTCCCAACAGGAAGTTCAGGATCACATTCAGGTTCGATTTCAATTTCAGGGAAGGGATAACTTTCCAGAAGGTCCAGGTGACTTTCATAACTTTGAGTTGGGTCAAGTTTGAATGTGTGTTCTGAAATTGAATCTGGATTCCCAAATTGACATGATTCAAGGGTCCAATCAGTAGAGTTAGGGATATAAGAATTGGTCAATGGTTGACAAAGATTTTTCTCGCTCTCATTGATCAGATCGCTCATTATTGAGTTTAACCTACTGACAGATAGGGTAACAGAATGTTGAGTCTGAATCATATCTTTCATACTTTTTGTAGTTTGGTTTTTCTTGAAAAGATGAGTATGGAAGTTGATTTTGGAAATTGTGGTGAATTTGTGAGTCCATCGGATTTTGCGGTTGCTGCTCGGACTCACGCAAGGGTTCCATACTCAGGTCCAGTATTAATGGTTGTTCATATGAATTGGTGAGACTGGAAAAGATGAGTAGGACTCTTGAAAATTTGGTTGAGATAATGAGTCCACATGTTTTGCATTCTTTCACAAAAGACTTCCAAACGCTTTTCTAGCTTAGATTCTTCTTCAATGGATGCTCTAGACAAGGAGTATGTGGAGTTTGATGTGGGAAGGATTGTGAATTGAGCAAATTTTGTATTTGTTGTAGGGACTCTTCTATACTCCTTTCCAATGATGATTTTTCTTCAATTGGTGGTTCAGGAAAAGGAGTATATGAATCAAAAATTGGAGAATGATTATTGTGAAAAATTGTGAACAAGATGGTGAAAATTAGACTCATGGTAGGTGAATCCCATGAACTCTGTGAAGAGTTGAAATTATTTTTAAAAATTACGGTCATATGGCTGGGGATATGGTCATATTGATTCGGATAATCCCAACCGGCATATATGGTTGGTTCATGTTGTACATTGCCGGGTCAGAGTTATCCGAGTCAAATGAGGTCGGGGTGAAATATGGATTCATAGTATAGTTGAAAGAATTGTTGTTATTAAAATCCATATCACAATTACAAAAAAGAAAAACAAACAAACAAACAAACAACAAGAAAAAGAAAAAGAAAAACAAGCCGCTAGGGTTGACTTAGACCTAGACGACTCCTAACTGGTTAGACTATCCACGGGGGGTATATTGTCGGAAGCTGACCACGAGTTAATCGGCCAGGTAGGGGCAAGATCAGTGGGAGGTATCCGTGCCGGAGCAACGGGCCTAATTATGCCAAACCACCGTTCTTCGAGGTTTCGCCTCTCAATCCCCAACCTTAGACACCGATTTTAGCAAGAATCAAATTCTAACAACTTTCCCCTTAGGTCAATCTCCTAAATGAGTCCGAGATGTCCCTAGGGGCCAACGTCTAGCAATTTTTATTAAGGCTTGGGTTGTGTGAGTGGGGAGGTGATTTTTGGGCTAAGGGAGGGTAATAACTTCCCCACCTTATGTTGTATTGGGTGTTGCCCTTAAGTTAATTTGTGCAAGTGTGCAATATTGATAAGCATGAAAAAAAAAAAAGCGAGTAAATCACTAAAGTGGTCTGTATATACTATATGCAATGCAATATGTACACCTCCTATCAGTATCACAACAACATAAGAATAAAATACAGTATATTAGAATAAAAATTGACATGTGCCTAGATGCAAATGTCTAAACCGTTTTAAAGCATCAAATTTCTGTATTTTAATTCTTACAATTATTTACAGTGTACAGGTAATATAAAAAAAATAGCAGCAGAATATAAAAAATATACAAGAATTATCCAACCACACTTGAGTAAGTGTGGACTTCTACAATGCTAAAACTTTAACCTGCCACAACAAAAAAAAGAAGAAAAGTTAGCAAACTTGTGAAATCAAACTATTCCATCCCCGGCAATGGCGCCAAAATTTGATCGGGGTAAAACCGCACACAAAAAGTGTATGTTTTGAAGTGAAGATATAAAGTGTGTGTGCGTGGCTTCCTCGATACTTCCGTTATAGCATAGAGGCTAAAACGAGTCGAATCCACAAGGATGGGAAGCGATAGAAGTTTTACCGGTTGATTCACGTGTTTATTGAAGATTCTTCAAAGTTTTAAAGAATGAAAAGAAAAGAATGAAAAGAGAAGTACGGTGAAACACAAAGAAGTGAGAAACATAGAAAAGAATATGTTGTGATTTTTGGAATGTTTCTAAACAAAGTGGAAAAAGAAAGAAAACTCATGGCACAAACTACTAATGACTCCACTAACATGCTAACCTCTTAGTGATAGTTGCCTCACATGTATCATTAGCCATCACTTGTCCTTGGGTCAAGAGCAATTCAAAGCATGACCCATAGTAACTCATCACAACCAACTTATCAAACAAGTGCAAGCTACACTTAAACCATCAATACTATAGAAAAGTAAGCATGGAGT
>JAVJIF010018043.1:0-89789 GCA_038442645.1 Agave tequilana | reverse complement strand
ATACTTATTATAAGATAAACTCTGCTTGTTCCTAATTATTGTTTAATTTATTTGTAGGCCCATTCCTAAAGGAGAGTGAAGAGAAATGAGCCCAAAAGCCCATCAAATTCTGAATTAAATCAGAATAAATTCGAAATCAAGAAATCAGGGCAAATCTTGGCATATCAGAGAGGTTGAAAACCGATTGAAATGAATCATCCAAATTAGGCGTTGAAGCCAAAGATCAAAGGCCGTTAATCACAATTCCGGAGTTGTAACGAGAAATCCAGCTGAAGATAAAGCCAGAACGCGAAACAGAGACTGCCACCAACAGGGTGTGGCCACTGGCCATACCCTGGCCGCAGAAACGCGGCCAAAACCGTGTTTCTGCGGCTTTGTTAGTGAGTTAGGGTCAGCGTTTACTCCCTCTATCTTCATACGCTCTCCTACGTGGGGTTTTGCCTATAAATATAGGGATTTTCAGAGCTTATAGGGGACAACCAAGCAGAGAATAGAACTTAGGATAATTTGTAGTTTGTAACTTAGGTTTTTAGTTTTCTTTTTATGTAATTTTTACTTTTCTTTATGTAACTGAGAGGAGAGACGACTTTCATGGAGGAATGAAAGCAAGCTGAACTGCAGGTGACACCAGTGTAAGTGATCTCTTCTTTCATTGTTATTTGAATCGAATCAAAGTTTCTTTTTCTTTCTTTACTCTTGTTTTCTTTTACTCTCCTCTGATGTGTTGTAATCCAAGAGAATCCGATAGCCTCGAGATTGCTTAGCCATTGCAAGTACCCTTGATGGCTTATGGTGATGAACAACCCTTCTCTTGCTAGTATAGTTTGCCCTTTTATTCGTAGTGTAGATCGAGAATGGGGAAGATCCTATACGCCATGCTTGATTGCCTTCAAAGACAAGGTAAGTCGTCGCAACGGATCCAAGGTATATGAGCACTGAAGAGGTAAGTAATTTTTAGGTTATCTTTCTTTTAATTATTTAGTTTAGAACACACCAATACCCACTTCTTTTATCACTCCTTTTCCATTTCTTTGTATATATCTAATTCTGGTTTCTCCATCTTCCCAATCTCTCACTTTCTGCCTAACTTCATTGTAATTATTTTTCTTTTCTTTTTAAGAACTAAAGAAGAACTTTAACCATACTTTGTATCTTAAAAGAAAATTTACTAAAAAGCTTCCATCGCTAGTCCCTCCTTGTGGATCACGACCCGCATAGCCACTTGCTATTGCGGTAGAATTGAGTAACTTGCACTCTTTATTTAAAAGTTCTGAAATTCTGTATTTTGTGTGCAGGTTCGACCTCAATCAATTTACTTGCTTTTTAATTTATACTTGCATACTTACACAATCTGTTTTAAGGGCAAAACCCAAAATAAGATAAGTTGGGGAAGTCATTACTCTTCCTTAGCCCACAAACCATCTCCAAGCACGCACAGCCTAAGCCTAACTTAAAATCTAATAGACATTGGCCTTAAAGACATCCCAAACTCATTAGGAGATTATTCGAAGGGGGAAGGTGTTAGAATTTGACTCATACCAAATCTGTGTCAAAGGACAGGGATTGAGGGGCGAAACCCCAAAGGCTGGTGGTTTGGCTTAACTAGGCCCGTCGCTTTTGCGCGGATATCTCCCACCAATCTTGCCCTGACCTGGCTGATTAGCTTGTGGTCAGAGTCTACATTATACTCCTGTGGACAATCAAGTGGTTAGGAGTTGTCTAGGTCACGATTTACCTTAGACTAGGCTTGGTTGCTTTTCTCTTTCTTATTGACTATGGTGAACTGTTTGTGGGAGTGTTTGTCGTGGTTGAGAGACCAAAACACATCTAGGTTAATTAGAAACACATCACCACCAAGCAAAAATGCAAACCAGGTCGGTTATGACTCAACCAATATCTTTGCAGGATAGATTCTATCACATTAGAACCACACTTCCATCTTGCATCCAACTTCCATCGGTTGGTGAACACAACTTTGATCTCAAGCCTCAGTTCATCAACACACTCCATAAGTTTCATGGCTTAGAGTCGAAGATGCTTATTTCTTCATAAAAGAATTTGAGAAAGTATGCTTAATGATGAAATCCCACACCTTATAGATGATGCTATTAGGTTGAGATTTGTCTCATTTGCTCTTAAGGACTTAGCTAAGAAATGGCTTTACAGCTTAGCGGTCGGCTCCATCACATCATAGGATGGTTTCATCAGGTCTTCTTGAAGAAATTCTTCCAATTCATTAGACCACTCTCATTAGGAAGAACATCATGCAGTTCAAGTAAGAACCTAGTGAACCGTTTTGGAGGTACTTTGATCGCTTAAAAGACCTTCTTGTCCAATGTCCTCATCATGGAATAGAAAAATAGTGACAATGCTAAATTCTTTATGACAGTTTAGACTACTCAACCAAGACCCTCTTAGAAACCATGTGTCAATGGAGATTCTTGCAAAAGGATAAAATGAAGGATGGGATTTATATGAGAATCCAGCTGAAAAAACCATTCAATGGGAACCAACTAATGAAAACTATAGGAATTCAAACTCTATCTCAAAAGGAGGTCTCCATTCAATGAATGACTGAACGTCGAGGCTAGAATAGCAAACCTAGTAAGAAGACTGAAAGTTTTTGAAACTAAAGAACCAGTTTCAGTCAACCAAGTCAGCCCAAACCAATTTTTAACTCTGGGTTGTACTTATTGTCAAGCCATGAATTATGTATGTGTTGAGAAGTGTCTAGTGTTCTAAACTCAACAACAATTTTCTGAACTGATGAATGCGACCTTTTCAAGGCCCAAAAATAATCTTTATGCACAAACGTACAATCCTCGCTGGAGAAATCACCAGAATTTCTCATGGAACCAAAACAACAATGACCACTTACGATTAAACCATTCAAACTACTTTCAACATTCCAATAATTCTTTCAATCATCAACCCAACTTTTCAAATTACCATCACAATTCTTCTAATCATCCACCCAATTTTTCAAATTATCAACAAAACTTTCCAAACCAAGCTCCACAGTCTTCCTTCTAAAATTCTCAACTTGAGAAGAGAATGAGTGATTTTGAGAAAAATATGGAAAGGTACATGAAAAATTAAGAGTCTCTCATGCAAATAGTACAGAGGTTAGAGGTTCAAATAAGCCAATTAGCCAATTCACAGAACGAGAGGCTAAAAGGTACCTTGCCCAGTCAGCCAGTAATGAATCCGAGAAATTCTCAAACAAGCCCATTTGGCTGAGGATCAACCATTGAATTAATGTAATGTTATTCATACATTGAGGTCAGGAAAGAAAGTTGATAATTAAGTGTCAACACCATCCTATTCCATTCAGCACAATTACACACAAGCATCCACCTCACCTAGTCCTAATCCTTTCAAATCTGACGAATCTGAAAAGGATAAGTCAACCAGTCAGGTGCACAAGCCTATAGTACCATTTCCTAATAGGCAAAAAAATAACAAGCAGAATCCACACATGGATAAGATAATTAAGATCTTGAATCAAGTGAAGATAAATGTGCCACATCTTGATACCATCCAACAAGTCTCATCCTATGCAAAATTTCTTAAGGACATGTGCACCAAGAAGAAAAAGACTAATATTCTCAAGAAAGTCTTCTTTGCCACTAATATTAGTGAGCTACTATCGGGTCTGATCCCTATCAAGTACAAGGATCCGGGTTATCCTATCATTGCCTGCACTATAAGACAAGCCAAGATTATTCGTGCATTCTTGACTTGGGAGCAAGTATCAACTTGTTCCCCTTCTCAGTTTATCAACAACTCGGGTTAGGCGATCTTAATCCAACTCTAGTCACAATCCAACTGGTTGATTGTTCAGTGAAAGTTCCCATGGGAGAAATTAATGATGTCCTTATCCGGGTCGGGGAGTTTATCTACCCCATTGACTTCATAGTTCTTGAGACACAACCTGTGTCCAATCCTAGGCTCAAACTCCTGTTATCTTAGGGTGCACATTCCTTACTACTTCCAACACTATTATCAAATGTAGGAATGGGTCCATGAGTGACTAGAGAAGTCAATGACTTCAACCTAGGAAACCAACCCCGTGATTATAAGGATCAAAATATTTGAAGTCAACCTCATTGAGAACTTGACAAGTGAACATAGAGAAGAATTGGAATAAGAAACTGACTGCGACCTCGAGTTAAGTCTGAAGACTTTAACCTTGATCAGATTGTCGAGTCTACGGTGAATTCAGCCTCGGGCCCTATTTCACCAAATGTGAAACCAATAAATTTGACTCCTCCTTCCAGTGAGCCTTCCCCTTCCTTAGATTGAAAGCCTTACCTGCGCGTCTCAAGTACGTCTATCTAGGCGAACAAGAGAACATTCCTATCATAATTGACTCCCATTTAAATGATGGGTAAGAAGAGAATCTTAAAACAAATCTTAGAAAATATAGGAAAGCCATTGTGGACTATGACCGATTGATCGGGGGAAACCACGCACAAAAAGTGTATGTTTTGAAATCAAAAGTTAAAGTGTGTGTGCTTTGGCTTTCTCGATACTTCTGTTATAGCATAGAGGCTAAAAGGGTCGAATCTACAAGGATGGGAGGCGATTGAAGCTTGCACGGTATGTTCACGTGTATATTAATGGTTCTTCAATATTTTAAAGAATCAAAAGAAAAGAAAACAAAGAATGAAAAGAGAAATATGGTGAAAATAAAGAAGTGAGAAACATAGAGGAATGGTATCTGTGATTTTATTTTTATATCTAAAACAAAGTAAAAAGAGAAAGAAAACCCATGGCTACTAACTACTAATGGCTTCACTAACCATGCTAACCTCTTAGTGATGGTTGCCTCACATGTATCCTTGGCCATCACTAGTCCTTGGTTTAAGAGCGTTTCAATGCATGACCCATGCGATAACTTTCACATCCAAACACAGCAGAACAAGTGCCAGCTATACTTAAACCATCAAAACTAAACAAGAGTAAGCATGGAATAAAGTAATATTAATTTGTTAGAGAGTTAGGATGTTACAGTATTAGAATCCATCATCATGAACTATCAATGGCTCTTGCAAGAGTAAGGCCAAGTAGAGGCTATTAGATTCATGTGAATTTTCAAGTAAGAAGTTAGTAAGTTAGTGATTAGTAGTTAGTTGCCATGAGAGAAAATTAACTAAACATGTAAAAGGAGTTAGAGAGAAGAAGACAAAGAGAGATAAAGAGAGAACCTTTCATAACTTGTCACCTTCTATTACAAATACTCTTACTTTTCACCCATGTACTACTCTCTCCCCTATTACAAGATCTACAAAAAATGAAAAATACAAAGAGAAAGAAGAAGAACTAACCTAAACTACCCTAAACTACAATATGGAAAGAAAACTACCCTAACTCTCTGGATCTCTCCCTGAAGAACCCCTCAAGGGGTATTTATAGGCACCAGGGGAAAGGGTACCAGGGGGACAAACCCTGGCTGAAGCGCTGGCATGGTGCGCGCTAGCGCCACCTGCTGCGCACTGTCACGTAAGTCATATGTCGGCTGGATGTCCCGGTTTCTAGTTTTGGACCCCTGGTTATGACGAAACAGCTCTTCAAAGTCAATGGCTATATTTGTAGACTTTTAATCACCAATTAAATGGTGATTTTGGATCTTCTTTTTCATTCATGTCATGACCTAGAAACATATAAGAGAGGTATTATTAGCAGAATTTAATATTAAATAAATGTGAAGATGTCGTGTGAAATATGCAGTTTTAGAGACTAATCACACCACCACACTTATCTTTTGCTCATCCCGAGCAAAACAAAAAAATTAAGAAATTATTACACAACTTTCGCAGGTGACGCGAGTGCACTGAGCATGTGCAACAAGCCATTAAACCTTTAAGTTTCCTCTAGAGGAGGAGTTTTGTCTCCTGAGAGTTTTCAGCGGATTATACCCACAAAATCCATAAAGGAAGAAATCAAATGTTAGTATTTTGAAAACACATATTTGAAATAGAGAAAAGTGTTGAAATATTTTTGCAAAAATATAAGTGATCCAAGGTCATAGGTTAACCAGAAATTATTCTTTCTTAACTAAGTCGAAATGCAAAATCTTGTTATAAATTAAATATAAGAATTTAAAATTGAATTGATTCTTTAATCTTTCATAAAACTCTTAGAAAAATATGTACTTTGTGAACTGTGAAGATTTTTGGGATATTAACTCAAACTTTCATGCCATTTATTTAATATATTTTTTCTTTTTTTCTTTTTTTTCTTCCTTTAGTTTTCTTAGGCTTTCTTATTTACCCGGGTGGTGAGCCTTTAGCCGGTGACTCCCAAACTAGATGATCTTAGGGCACCAGATGAGAAAACATCCACGGGCTTAAAGACTCGACTAAATAAGGCTACAAAACTAAAGGAGATTATTTTGATTTTGTCCATCTTTTTAGGCATGAATAATCAAGCTTCCTGAGGCATAATTACTCAGCTTTAATAAGTGATTTTTATTATCATTATTTTTTATATTTTTTTATGGCATTATCAGTCTTTGTTTCAATCCCAAAAAATTGTGTAAGTGTGAAGTGCATAAATCTAAGGCAAAAAATTCAAGATCAAATTATCTTTCCAATCTTACTTTCTTATCCTAAAATTTAAACAAGATCCATTATTTTGACTCAGTTTAAAATTTCATAATTTTAGGTCTTCATGATTCCTAAGATAATCTTAATTTCTTAAAAGTAAATCAAAACTATTTCTTTTATGTCAAAAGTTTTGTAAAAAAAAAAAAAAGAAAGAATTTTTATACAAAAGAAAAAAATTAAATTAAAAAAGTGTAAAAGAAAGAAAATGTAAAACTAACTATGTTAGTAAACCCTCCCCCAACTTATCTCATGCATTGTCCTCAATGCATCGTGCATGTGTATATACATGAAACAAATGGAAAGGAAAGGAAAATTACCTCATGGTGGTGGTTCCAATGGTGGTCTGATTGGGCCAAGATTGCTACCCAATTAAGATAACGTGGTGGCTCATGGAATCCACCTTTATTGACCTCTCTTTTATTAACATATTTACAATCCCCAATTTTAATAGGATCATGCAAGATCCTATCATGAAAATTATTCCCTTTACATGACCAATCTTGGAAGATCATCACTGAGTCATTTTAGTCAATACCTTGGTCCAATAATAGAATGTGGTCCTGTGGAATGGATGATTTGGGTTTTGAAATGAAGAGTTCAGAACCAATACTAACTCAGGAAAATCAACTTCGGGTTCGAGAGTCGATTTAGGTTCAAGAGTTGAGTCCAAATCAAAGAATTTAATTTCACATTCTATTCCCATCAATGAAGTGTAACAATCCAAAAGAAGCGGTTCAATCTCAAAATCCATGGATACAGGAATTAATGTTGGCTCGGACAATGGGTTCAACTTGGTTAAGGATGCCGAAGTCGAAATAGATTCAAAATTTGGATTTGAGTTACAAAGTAGTGGGTCAGGTTCACATTCATATTCAAGTTCAATTTCATTAAAATGAAAACTTGCCAATTTGTCATTAGGTTGATATTGGTCAAGTTCAAGGGTTTGTGATAAAATTGAATCTTGGTCAAAGTCTTCAAGATTCCATGATTTTTGGTTTATCAATATGATTAGAAGTATTAGGAATAGTCAAAGATTGGGAAGGGAGAGTTTCCTTATTCCTACACATGTTTTCCAATGACTAAGTCTGCTTATCATATTAAAAGGATCACTTGGAACTGAATCATAAATTCTATACTCTTTTCTAAGTCTGTATGTTCTTCTTGTTGTGAGACATAGAAAAACGGAGTAAGGATAGTGGATTTGAAAACTTTGATGGGATTTCGAGTCCTCTAGATTTTGAATTCATTGCTTAAGTTCTTCTAAGGATTCCATCCTCTTTCCTAGTCAATTGTTCTTCTAATGTTGTTCGGGAGAGGGAGTATATGAAGCTGGATGTCAGTAAGGTGGTTGACCATAATACTCAGGGAAGTTATATCCCCATTAACTCAGTGAAGAGTGGTGGTGATTATTCCAGTCTTGTTCATAGTATTGGGACTAGGGCACATATTGAGTCGGATAATCCCAATTCGGCATATAAGGTTGGTTCATGTTGTACATAGCGGGTCAGAGTTATCTGAGTCAAATGAGGTTGGGGTGAGATATGGATTCATATTAGGATTGAAAATTTTGTTGTTAAAATCCATTTCACAATTTACAAAAGAGAAAAAACAAATAAAGAAAAAGAAAAAGAAAATAAGCCTATGCTCGGGTTGACTTAGACCTAGACGACTCCTAACTGGTTAGATTGTCCACAGGGGGGTATATTGTCGAAATCTAACCACGAATTAATTGGCCAGGTGGGGGCAAGATCAGTGGGAGGTATCCGTGCTGGAGCAACGGGCCTAATTATGCCAAACCACTATTCTTCGAGGTTTCACCTCTCAATCCTCAACCTTAGACCCGATTTGACAAGAGTCAACTTGTAACAACTTTCCTCTTAGGTCAATCTCCTAAATGAGTCTGAGATGTCCCTAGGGGCCAACGTCTAGCAAGTTTTATTAAGGCTTAGATTGTGTAAGTGGGGCGGTAATTTTTGGGCTAAGGGAGGGTAATGACTTCCCACCTTATGTTTTATTGGGTTTTGCCTTAAGTTCATTTTGTGCAGTGTGCAATATAGATAAGAATGAACACATAAGAGAGTAAATCACCCACGTGTTTGTTCTAACTATATGCTATGCTATATGTACACCTCCATCAAGATCACAATAACACAAGAACAAAGTATAGCATCTTGGAATGAAAATTGACACGTGCCTAGATGCAAATGTCTAAACCATTTTAAAGCATCCAATTTTTGTATTTAAGTTCTTAATTATTACAGTGCACAGGTAATATAAGCAAAAAATAGCAGTAGAGTATAAGAATATACAAGAATTTACCCAACCACAAAAAAGCAAGTGTGAACTTCAGCAATGCTAAAAAATTTGACCTGCACACCAAAAACAAAGAAGAAAAGTTAACAAAAATGTGAAATCAAACCGTTCCCATCCCCGGCAACGGCGCCAAATTTGATCGGGGGGAAATCGCGCATGAAAAGTGTATGTTTTGAAATCAAGAGTTAAAGTGTGTGTGCTTTAGCTTCCTCGATACTTCCGTTATAGTATAAAGGCTAAACAGGTCGAATCCACAAGAACGGGAGGCGATGGAAGCTTACACAGTATGTTCATGTGTATGTTAACGGTTCTTCAATGTTTTAAAGAATCAAAGAAAAGAAAACAAAGAATGAAAAGAGAAAAACGGTGAAAACAAAGAAGTGAGAAACATAGAAGAATTGTTTTTGTGATTTTATTTTTATATCTAAAACAAAGTAAAAAGATAAAGAAAACCCATGGTTACTAACTACTAATGGCTCTACTAACCATGCTAACCTCTTAGAAATAGTTGCCTCACATGTATCCTTGGCCATCACTAGTTCTAGGTTCAAAAGCGTTTCAATGCATGACCCATGCGATAACTTTCACATCCAAACTCAACACAACAAGTGCAAGCTATACTTAAACCATCAAAACTAAATAGAGAGTTAGGATGTTAGAGTATTAGAATCCATCATCATGAGCCATCAATGGCTCTTACAAGAGCAAGGCCAAGTAAAGTCTATTAGATTCATTTGGATTATCAAGTAAGAAGTTAGCAAGTTAGTGGTTAGTAGTTAGATTCCATGAGAGAAAATTAGCTAAACATGTAAAAAGAGTTAGAGAGAAGAAGACAAAGAGAGGTAAAGAGAGAACCTTTCATAACTTGTCACCTTCTATTACAAGAACTCTTGCTTTCCACTCATGTACTACTCTCTCTCCTATTACAAGATCTACAAAAAATGGAAAATACAAAGAGGGAGAAGAAGAACTAAGCTAAACTACCCTAAACTACAATATGAAAAGAAAACTACCCGAACTCTTTGGAACTCTCCCTGAAGAACCCTCAAGGGGATATTTATAGGCACCAGGGGAAAGGGGGCAAGGGGGATAAACCCTGGCCTGAAGCGCCTGTGCGGTGCACGCAGCGACGCCTGCTGCGCGCTGTCGCGTCGGTCCCCTGTCAGCTAGATGTCCCGATTTCTAGTTTTGGGCCGCTTGTTTTAACGAAACAGCTCTCCAAAGTCAGTGGCTATAGTTGTAGGCTTTTAATCACCAATTAAATGGTGATTTTGGGTCTTCTTCTTCATTTCATGCCATGGACCTAGAAACATACAAAGAGACATTATTAGTAGGATTTAATATTAAATAAATGTGAAGATGTATGAAATATGAAATTTTAGAGAATAATCACCGATATAAAGGGATTGAGTCCAGCCATAGTTCAAATCGTATTCATCTCAATGAAGAAGTGACACCGAAAAGAGACCCGCACCGTAGGTTAAACCTATAATACAAGAGGTTATTGTACCAAAATTGTGAAAGTGTTAGATAATGGGATAATCTATCCCATTTCTGATAGCCAATGGGTCAGTCTTGTCCACGTGTTCCAAAGAAATCCGGTTTCACTTTGGTGGAAAACGAGGACAAAGAGTTGGTCCAAACTCGACTACCCACGAAAATTCGAGTTTGCATTGACTGTAGGAAGCTTAATACAGCAACTCGTAAGAACCATTTCTCGCTTTTGTTCATTGATCAAATGCTTGAACTTTGGCTGGCCATGAGTATTACTGTTTCTTAAATGGTTACTCAGGGTATAATCAGATTCTATTGCTCCGGAGGACCAAGTAAAGACTACTTTCACATATCCATTTGGTACATTTGCTTATCGTCGAATACCTTTTGGCTTCTGCAATGCCCCAGCAACGTTTCAATATTGCATGTTGAGTCTTTTCTCTGATATGGTAGAACAATTCTTAGAAATATTCATAGATGATTTCTCCTTCTATGGAGATTCATTCACTCAATGTCTTCAACATCTAAAACTTGTCCTGCAACATTGTGCCGAGAAAAAATCTGACACTTAACTGGGAGAAATGCCACTTCATGGTAAAACATGGAATTGTCTTGGGTCATGAAATCTCTAAGAAAGGAATTGAAGTAAATAGAGCCAAGATTGAGGTTATAACTAAACTTCCCATGCCTAAATGTGTGAAAGATATTTGATTCTTCTTAGGACAAACCAGTTTCTACCGAAGATTTATCAAGGACTTTAGCAAGATTGTTAAACCCTTGACTAATCTTTTAGCTAAGAATGTGTCATTCACTTTTGATGATGAATGTATAAATTCTTAGAGAAGTTTAAGAAAGAACTTATTTCTACACCAATCATATCAACACCGGATTGGTCTAAGCCGTTCAAAATTTGAGCGACGCTTCTAATTTTGCCATAGGCACTGTTCTAGGACAGCGCATTGATAACAGCAGCACGTGATTTACTACTTTAGTAGAACTTTCAATGATTCTCAAATGAACTATACTACAACCGAGAAGGAATTCTTGACAGTAGTGTTTGCTTCAGAGAAATTTTATCCCTACCTACTAGGGTCCAAAACCACAATTTTCACCGATCACTCTGCGCTAAGATACCTTATGATGAAAAAGGATGCCAAGGCCCAACTCATTCGTTGGATCTTCCTTCTTCAAGAATTTAATCTCGAGATTCGAGATAAAAAAAGGCATAGGAAATGTCATGGCTGACCATCTCTCACGTATTCCAAACTCTCCATGGAACGAATTACCCAAAAATGATGTCTTACCTGATGAAAAACTCTTAGCTATCTTTAGGGTACCTGGTTTGCTGATATAGTGAATTACTTAGTCGCAAACCAAACTCCATCTCATTGGTCTAAAAATAACGAATATCGGTTCTTATCTCAAGCCTGATATTTCTTTTGGGAGGAACTGTATCTTTTTAAGTACTTTTCTAACCAAATCATTAGGAGATGAATTCCCGATGAAGAAATTAAAAGTGTTTTATCCTTCTGTCACGAGCTTGCATGCGGTGGACACTTTGGTCCCCGCAAGACAGCTGAGAAGGTATGACAAAGTGGGTTCTATTGGCCTACTTTGTTCAAAGATGCTTATGAATTTTGCAAGACGTGCCCTAGATGCCAAATGGTAGGAAGGATCTCAAAACGAGATAAAATGCCCCTTAACCCAATTCTACAAATATAACTCTTTGATGTTTGGGGCATTGATTTTATTGGTCCATTTCCTAATTCATTTGAGAACCAATACATATTGATTGCTGTGGACTTTGTGTCCAAGTGGGTAGAAGCCATTCCAAGTAAAACTAATGATAACAAAGTTGTAATAAAGTTTTTGAAAAGAATATTTTCTCGTGCTTCGGAACCCCTCGTGCTATCGTCAGTGATAATGGTACTCACTTTTGCAATAGATCCTTTGAAGCTCTTATGGGAAAGTATCCTATAACTCATAAGTTGTCCACACCTCATCACCCTCAAACCAGTGAATAGGTGGAGGTCTCCAATAGACAAATTAAGCTTATTTTAGAGAAGACTGTGAATCAAAACTGAAAAGATTGGTCCACCAAACTTGTAGATGCCCTATGGGCCTATAGGACCGCTTTCAAGATAATTTTAGGAATGTTTCCTTATAGGTTAGTCTTTGGGAAGGCTTGCCACCTACCTACTGAGTTAGAGCACCGGGCCTTATAGGTAATAAAACAGCTAAATTTTGATTTAAACAAGGCAGGTTACCTTCAAAAATTATAAATTTTCGAATTAAAGGAGTTGAGAAATGAGGCCTATGAAAATGCAAAGATCACAAAACAGAGAGTTAAGATTTTTCATGATAAACATATCACAAGGAAAACATTTGTCCCTTGATAAAAAGTCTAACTCTATAATTCTAAACTTCTTCTTTTCCAGAAAAGCTAAAATCAAGATGGACGGGGGCATTTGTTTTTAAATTCGTGTTTCCACAAGGTGCAGTAGAGATCAGCGACGCCAAGAATAGGAATGACTTTAAGGTAAATGGTCATTGCCTTAAACCTTTCTTGGAATTGGTGTCGGAAAATGAAATAACTATGGGTTTTTTTGACCCAGTGTATCGGTAACTTTACCTTTTTTACATTCTATTTCATGCATCTATACATTTCTTTCATACATTAGGGACAATGCATGAGAAAGGTATGGGGGAGGATCCTAACATGTTAACATAACTTTAAAAAATTAAAAAATTGGAAAAAAAAGAACAATATTTTGACTTAATTAAGGAAAAGGAGAATAATAATTAGGATTTTTTATACTTGGTCAAAAAAAGATGACTTGTTTGATTTCTAGGGTTATGAAGAAAATTTAAAAAAGTAATTTAGTCTTGATCTTTACCTTGATGAAATATGCACACTTTATACATTTACACACTTAGGGTTCAAAAACAAAGATTCTTATGTCTTAAATTTATATATATATATATATATATATATATATATATATATATATATATATATATATATATATATATATATATATATATATATTGATTGATTGAGGCTAAACCTGCACACAAAAATAAAGAATTTAAGATCCAGAATGAAGATGTGCAAGTGCTCAATTCTTACCGCTATAGCAAGTGGCTATGCGGGTCGTGATCCACAAGGAGGGTTTTGCAATAGAAGCGTTTACGTTCTTGTATTGAAATCGTTATGAACACAAAAGCGAGAGTTCTTCTCTGTTTTAAAGAAATAAAAATGAAAGAGTTATGTTAAAGGTTAAAGTTAAAAAGAAAGCGATAGATGAAGAAGGTTGAGAAAACCGGAGAATGACTATATACAAATGAATTGGAAAAAAGAGTGAAAACGATTTGGAAGATGTGGTGAAAGAAATCGTGATTGCGATCTATGTTAAAGAAATAAAAGAAAAGAAAGAAGGTTGAAGAAATACTTACCTAGATTGATTGATGACTTACCTGAAAACCTTTGCATGTTCTACCTTTGTTTAGGAGGCGTTCAACGCATAGATCATAAGCCCGAGCTCAGTCCCCGTTCGCATTATATCATCAAGTCTAGCACAAGCATGAAGTGATACGTGTTGAAGAGGAGAACGTCTTCATGAACTATCGTTGGCACTCACATAACATCGTTGTACTTGTGCTTTGGAATTCATTTGTAAACTCAACAAAAACAAACGAGGTAAAGTAGAAGGAGGAAGAAGAAAGCAAAAGAAAAGTAAAGTAAATCAGAACATAAAAACAAAGCATTTACTTTATTACTTACTGAAATAATGGAAGAAAGGAGGAGGGACATCGGTGTCACTCTCAACATCAGCCTCTCTCTCTTACTTACATGAATCATCATCTAACCTAAGCCTACATACAATTTACATGAAAAGGAAAGAAAAACCTAAACTAAGAAATGAAAAACTTGGCTAAGTCCTATCTCTGCATGGTCGTCCCTTTTCAGCGCAGATACTGACCTTTTATAGGCATAAACCCACTGTGCAGGATCCGGGGAGGTCGGGGGAGCAAAAGCTCCCCCTAACTCCCTAACAATGCCGCGGCCAGGGTGTGGCCAGGTGGCCACACCCTGTTGGTGGGTCACACTGGTTTATCCTTCTGACTTTATCTGGAGTTGGTGTCTTCGTTTGATTCCCGGATTCTGATGAAATGGCCTTGGATTCTTGGCTTTAACCGATCGATTCTGAGAGGATTTTTCTCAACCGGTTTTCAACCTCTTGATTTTGCCCTGATTTACTGAGTGCGAATTAATTCTGATTTAATTCAGAATTTTGGTGGGCTTTGGGCTCATTTCTCTTCAACTCCTTAAAGATTGGGCCTGCAAATAAATCAAACAATTAATTAGGACAATGCAGGCTTTTATTCTATAATAAGTATGGACATATAATATTAAATATGCAACATTAGCGACCAATCACACCCCCATACCTATCTTTTGCTCGTCCTTGAGCAAAACAACTAAACTATACTAGAGATTATTAGACCACTTTCGCAGGTCACGCGATTGCACTAAGCATGTGCAACAAGCCGTTAAACCTCTAGGTTTCCCCTAGAGGACGAGTGTTGTCTCGTGAGGGTTTTCAGCGGATTGCACCCACAAAATCCATAAAGAAAGAGAAATAAAGAGTTAGTATTTTCGAAAAGCATTTTGAAAGAGAAAAATATATGAAACATAATTGTAAGATCTAAGCAATCTATAAGTTATAGGAAGACTGAATTTTTCATTCCTAAACTAAGTCTCTATTTAAAAATTTGTTATCAATCAAGGTAAGGAGTTAAATTGTACTTTTCATCTAGTCTATTACTTTACCCTAAGTCATATGCACCTTGTGATCGTGAAAATTTTGAATAAGGGTTCATTAACTCTAACTCTTATGCCTTATTTATTTATATATATATATATACTTTTTTTTGGTGGTATTATTCCTTAGTTCTATTAGGCTTTCTAATCTGCCCATGTAACGAGCCTTTAATCGATGACTCCCAAACCAAATGGTCTTAGGGCACCGGGTGAGAAAACACTCCCAGGACTTAAGGACTCGAGCAAACAAGGCCACAAAACTAAGGGTTTTATTATATGGACCCCTTTTAGGCGTGAATACTTATGCTTTATTAGGCACAAATACCCAGCTTAATCAGAGGGTTATATATTTTTTTTCTTTCAAACTTATCTAATCATCTTTCGCATAAATACTAAGGCTTGCTTAGGCCAAAGCACCTAGCTAATCAATAATTAGATTTGTTTATTTTTTTATATATATTTTTTATAAGGCATAAGAATCTTTGTTTTTGAACCCTAAGTGTGTAAATGTATGAGGTGTGCATACTTCATCAAGGTAAAGATCAAGACTAAATTACTTTGACAAATTATCTTCCTAACCCTTAAAATCAAACAAATAATCTTATTTTGACAAAGTATAAGAAATCCTAATTTGGATTTCCTATTCCTTAAAATTAACTTAATTTCTTACAAAAAATATGTCAAAATATTGTTTCCATTTTCAAAAAGTTTTTAAAAGTAAAGAAAAATGTTAACAAAAAGAAAAGTTATGTTAGACCCTCCCCCACACCTATCTCATGCATTGTCCTCAATGTATGAATTAATACATAGATGCATGAAAAAGAAGAAAGGGAAGGAAAATGTTACCTTAAGGTGGTGGTTCCGGTGGTGGTCTGATTGGTCCACGAAACGTGGCCCAATCAACTTTTTTTGGGTCTCGGAGGACCCACCAGAAATATCTTTAATATAACCCATTAAAAAGATAAATCCATGAAGAATTTTTATTAAAAATTTAACCCCATCTAATTTCCAAATTCCATAATTAATTTCGGAGTCAAATTTGTCAACCACCTCGTCCCAGAATGGAGTATGAAATGATAGAACGGTTGACTTGGACTCAGGAAGGACAGGAACTAATACCGACTCAGGAAGGTGACTTAAGTCAAGTAAAGGTTCAGGAGTCGAAATTGGTTCAAGAAGCGGGTCCAAGTCAAGAAGTTGAAACTCAAGTCCACATGTATTTTCTAACAATGGGATGTGACCTAATATGGGTGATTCCAGTTCAGGAATGATAGGTGGAGGAATCAAAACTGACTCTAAAATATTACTCAAGTTTGGTAACAAAACAGGAGTCAATATTGATTCAGAAAGTTAAACTGGATCACAGATTTAAGAATCTAGGTCACATATCTCATTGAGTTCAATATCAAAAAATTGAGAACTTGCCAATTTGTCAATAGGATTTTCAAAATTGTATAATTGGTCAAGTTCAATATGATCCTCAAAGATGGGGGATTCAATTTCATGATGAATAGGCATAGGATCCAACGTTGACTCGGGGAAAAGATCGAAATCAGGTGAAGATACCGGAGTCATAATCGAATCAGGGAGTAGAATTGAATCACTCAGTTGGTGTTCAGGATCATATTCATTTTTAAGTTCTATTTCAGGAAAAGGATAACTTGCTAAACTGTCAATATCTTTTTCAAAATTTGGAGTTTGGGCAAGTTCAAATGGTTGTTCTGAAATGGAATCTTGATTTCCAAAACTACAGGACTCTTCGGCTCTAACAGAATGGTTAGTGCATCAGAACTGGTCCAACGGTGAGAATGTAGAGATTCGACCATCATATCTATGTCACGATTACGAGTGTTTTGAGCCTGAGTCATGGCTTCAAGCATCTTTTCATAATTGATAGATTCATTATTTGATGAAAAGATGAAGAATTGTCTTGGAAGTGGTAGTGAAATTGTGAGTCCATCAGATTTTGGGATTTGTGTTTGGACTCACGCATACTCATGTCCAAAATTGATGGTTTCCTATTTTGGACGGGTGGAACTGAGTATGATCTTGAAAATATTGTGGACTAGGTGGAGAAGGAGGACAAGTTGGTTAATAATTATGCTCGGGGGAGGTGAATCCCACTGACTCTGTGAAGAGTTGAAATCATTCTGGAAATTATAGTCATACGATGGGGGGCATGGGTTATATTCATTCGGATAAGACCAATCCGGCACACTAGGTTGGTTAAAGTTATGATATGCCGGGTTGGTAATATCCGAAAAACAATTCGATGTGTAATATGGATTATTATTAAAGTTGAAAAAATTATTATTATAAGCCATATCACACAATAGAATACAAACAAAGAAAAACAAACAAATTAGCAAACAAATAAAAGGAAAAAATTCTAACTAAGTTAGGGTAGACCTATGACCTAGACGACTCCTAACTGATTAGACTGTCCACGGGAGGTTCAATGCAGACCTTGACCACAAGCTAATCAGCCAGGTCAGGGCAAGGTTGGTGGGAGGTTTTCCGTCAAAGACGTTCCTTAATTAAATAATCACCAACCTTCGGGCTTTCGGCCCTTAATCCCTTTCCTAGACACTGATTTGGCAAGAGTCAAATTCCAACATCTTTCCCCCTTAGGATAATCTCCTAATTGAGTCCGAGATGTCCCTAGGGCCAACTTCTACTCATTTTTAGTTAGGCTTGGGTTAGTGAGTGCTTGGAATCTGATTTTTGGGCTAAGGAAGGGTGATTAAATCCCCACCTTATCTTGTTAATGGGTGGTGCCCTTAAAATCAATTTGTGCAAGTGTACAAGATATGTAAATAGGATTCACTCAAAGCAATGAAAATCAACCAAGAGATGAGTCATATTCTACACGCAATGCATACGTACCTTGCTCTAGCACTCTTCAACAGTAAAAATAAATGAATTAAAAAGACACGTGCCTAAAATGCAAACGTCTAATCAATTTTTTATCTTTTCAACAAACGTTTTACTGTTGATTATTAGCAGGCTTATGTGATGGCATATAAGAAAAAGTAAAGTTGCAGAAAACTACAATTTACAAAGCAAGCAGCCCTGCAAAAAGACAGTTAGTAGTCCACTCCTTTTTGCCACGTTTTCGCGGCTTTGGCTGCGGATCCATGGCAAAGCAGAGGGCACTTGGTCTCTGCTTTTTAGAGCAGAGGCCCAAGGCCACTTATATGTTACTGCAACTTTAATTTCCTGCTTTGCTTGCCCTTTACCGGCAACAGAGAAGAAAATTCGTTTAGTTCTAAAAAATTTTAGAAAAATCAGATTTCAATAAAAACGTTACCCTCCCCGGCAACGGCGCCAAAATTTGATTGAGGCTAAACCTGCACACAAAAATAAAGAATTTAAGATCCAGAATGAAGATGTGCAAGTGCTCAATTCTTACCGCTATAGCAAGTGGCTATGCGGGTCATGATCCACAAGGAGGGTTTTGCGATAGAAGCGTTTACGTTCTTGTATTGAAATCGTTATGAACACAAAAGCGAGAGTTCTTCTCTGTTTTAAAGAAATAAAAATGAAAGAGTTATGTTAAAGGTTAAAGTTAAAAAGAAAGCGATAGATGAAGAAGGTGGAGAAAACGGAGAATGACTATATACAAAAGAATTGGAAAAAAGAGTGAAAACAATTTGGAAGATGTGGTGAAAGAAATCGTGATTGCGATCTATGCTAAAGAAATAAAAGAAAAGAAAGAAGGTTGAAGAAATACTTATCTAGATTGATTGATAACTTACCTGAAAACCTTTGCATGTTCTACCTTTGTTTAGGAGGCGTTCAACGCATAGATCATAAGCCCGAGCTCAGTCCCCGTTCGCATTATATCATCAAGTCTAGCACAAGCATGAAGTGATACGTGTTGAGGAGGAGAACGTCTTCATGAACTATCGTTGGCACTCACATAACATCGTTGTACTTGTGCTTTGGAATTCACTTGAAAACTCAACAAAAACAAACGAGGTAAAGTAAAAGGAGGAAGAAGAAAGCAAAAGAAAAGTAAAGTAAAGCAGAGCATAAAAACAAAGCATTTACCTTATTACTTACTGAAACAATGGAAGAAAGGAGGAGGGTACATCGGTGTCACTCTCAACATCAGCCTCTCTCTCTTACTTACATGAATCATCATCTAACCTAAGCCTACATACAATTTACATGAAAAGAAAAGAAAAACCTAAACTAAGAAATGAAAAACTTGGCTAAGTCCTATCTCTGCATGGTCGTCCCCTTTTGAGCGCAGATACTGGCCTTTTATAGGCATAAACCCACTGTGCAGGATCCGGGGAGGTCGGGGGAGCAAACGCTCCCCCTAACTCCCTAACAATGCCGCGAAAACGCGGCTTTTGCCGCGTTTCCGCTGCCAGGGTGTGGCCAGGTGGCCACACCCTGTTCGTTGGTCACACTGGTTTATCCTTCTGACTTTATCTGGAGTTGGTGTCTTCGTTTGATTCCCGGATTCTGACGAAATGGCCTTGGATTCTTGGCTTTAACCGATCAATTCTGAGAGGATTCTTCTCAACCGATTTTCAACCTCTTGATTTTGCCCTGATTTACTGAGTGCAAATTAATTCTGATTTAATTCAGAATTTTTGTGGGCTTTGGGCTCATTTCTCTTCAACTCCTTAAAGATTGGGCCTGCAAATAAATCAAACAATTAATTAGGACAATGCAGACTTTTATTCTATAATAAGTATGGACATATGATATTAAATATGCAACATTAGCGACCAATCATATATAAATCCTCTGATTAAGGTGGGTACTTGTGCCTCATAAAGCATAAATATTCACGCCTAAAAGGGATACATTTTATAAACCTTAGTTTTGTGGCCTTATTTGCTCGAGTGCTTAAGTCCTTGGGATGTTTTCTCACCCGATGCCTTAAGACTGCCCGGTTTGGGTGTCACCGACTAAAGGCTCGTTACATGGGCAGATTAAAAAGCCTAATAAAACTAAGAAGCAATCACGACCAAAAATAAATAAATAAATAAGGCATAAGAGTTAGAGGTAAAGAACCCTTAGTAAAAATTTTACTGTCACAAATATGCATATGACTTAAGAAAAAGTAATAGACTAGATGAGAAATACAATTTGACTCCTTATTTTGATTAATAACAAGTTTTTGAATAGAGACTAAGTTTAGGAATGAAAAGTTTGATTTTCCTGTAACTTATAGATTACTTAAACTCTTACAATAATACTTCAAATATTTTCTTTCTTTTCAAAATACTTTTCGTAAATACTAACACTTTTTTCTTTCTTATGGATTTTGTGAGTGTAATCCACTAAAAACAGTTATAAGACAAAACTCATCTTCTAGGGGTAACCTAGAGGTTAACGGTTGTTGCATATGCTCAGTGCAATCGAGTGACCTGCGAAAGTGGTCTAATAATTTATTAGGATTAGTTTTGATGTTTTGCTCGAGGGCGAGCGAAAGATAACGTAAGGTATGATCGGTCACCGATATTGCATATATATTGTCACATTATCATGTTTATTATCTAATAAATCCTATTGTCAAGTCTTATTTTTATTTGATTATGTGCAGGCCATTACTAATGGAGGTGGAAGAAATTTGAGCCCAAAAGCCCACTTTAATTCTGATTTAATTAAATTTAAATCTTAAATAAAGATGGGGACAAATATTCAGGAGCATAGAGATGATTCCAGCTGAAGATCAATGCAAATCAAGGGAGATAAAACTGGTTGAAAATTAGTTAAATTTGGATCCAGTTTGTTATCCAAAGATCAACGAAGAATCGTAGAAATCAGAAGGTCAAATAGCATATCTTTTGGGATATACATAAAGGAAATCAAATTCCCTCGATCCTAACCACTGATGTGGCCAGATGGCCACATCAGGGCCGCGGATCCACGGCAAAAAGCAGCGGATCGCAGCTTGGTTAGGGAGATAGGGGAAGCATTTGCTTCCCCTATCTGCTTATGCTCTTCCCCCACGGGTTTTTGGCTATAAATATTGTATTCTACAGAGAAGAAGGGATCGAAGACTAGTTTAAGTTTCTTTCTTTATTTTTAGAATTTAGGATCATTGTTAGATAGTTTATGAGAAGTTGAATCTCAATTTTATTTTTATAGTTCAGTCTAAAAATAAGTGAGAGAGAGGAAAAGAGTGTGTAATTGACTGTTGAACTGACAATCAAAGGAGATGCACCATTGCTTAAACTCTGCTCAACTTTACTGGTATGTCTATGTTTTAATTTTATTCATTTGTTTTCTTTTTCATCATTATGAATATCTAATTTGGTTTTCTGGAATAACTATTCTTCTTCCTCTATAAGTATTCTTTTTGATTGATTTCTATAAAAAGGACCCAATGAATCATATGAATGCCTAAACTAAGCTTTGCATATTGGCGAGTGTTCTTGAAGGCACATGAGGATGGGCTTGGACTTATCTTAAACTTCAATCTTGAAAATAAGTCTTAAACTAGTTTTTATTTCATACTTGAGAAAATCTTGATGATTTAACATTCCATTTAAGAACTGTTTCAAAAAGAAGTAATTTTTTTCAAAACTCATCTTATGTATTTTACTTGATCCCTTCCAAAAAAAATCTAATCTTTGCCTATGATCTCATTGAGGCAATTTAAATTTTCAAGAGAACGACACATAGTTGAACAATAGAATAGTAAGCCCGGATTCTTCTTTATTAAAAAAACAAACACCATCACTCTTAAAGCCTTTTAAAGATCACTCTCTCTAAAACCTTTTCCAAGTTTTAAGTTTTCTTTAAATCATCTCTCTACTCTTCATTCTATTTTCGCACTAAAAAGAGCTCCAACACCATTCTTTGCTTTTGAAACAATACATCGAAAAGCTTTCATCGCATTCCTCCTCGTGGATCACGACCCGTTAGCCCAAAGCTACAAGGCAATTCGCACTGCATTTACTTAAAATCAATGGCCGCGTCCTGGTGCGCAAGCCTCTGATCTCTCGAACATCCTTTATCTCCTGATAGATTTTCAGTTTGGGCTATGTATTCATTTATATCACTGTTGATATTCAGCTAACCGAAATGGATTCATCAAAATCTAAATTTAACTGGTTTTCATTTGGCATTGTTTCTCTGAGTTGCTCTGATCTTTAGCTGACAGTTACCCTAATCCTTGATTTTAATTTAATCTGAACTTTAATGGGCTTTTGGGCTTGTTTTTTCTTCCTTCTCCTTTAGTAAAGGCCTTGTGAATAATTAGATAAAAAAGATAATTAAAGCAGAGTTTATTAAAAAATAAATATGGGAATGTTATGATAAATATGCAATATCAGTAACCGCTCAACAAAGATCGCTGGTGGGATAATGCACCATTCTGTGGAAGAGGCAGTAGTTGGGGTTATTTTTACGCCCCACTTCGTCCGGTCATCAGACTTCAGGTAACTTGAGCTTGTTACTTTTGTTAAATAGGTGGAAGATGGTCACCACTTATTCATCTTTAAATGAGTATTGTCTCGGTAGAAACTTGAAGTCCTAGTTGTTGCTAGCGCTGATCCTCTTTTGCTTTGGTAGAGCTTCCTCAGACAACTTAACTGCCATCATTTTTTTTCCTTTGGATTGTTGACCCCCCCACTTGTTCTTAGGCACTGAGGGCTTAAATTTTTTAGCTAATTTCTCAGCTATCTCCGCTTACTCAATAAGCTCCCTTCAAGTATGGCTTTGACAGCTCTCATATGAACTTTCACACTGTCGAGAAACTTATGACGGCACGTCTGAAGCAACATAGGTAAGGGCATGCCTACGGGGCACATAAAAGAGACATTACAGAACCTCTTAATGTATTCCCGCATGAATTCTCCTCCTTTCTGGACTGTCAAGAGGAGTTTGTCCATTATCGCCTCAATGTCATTCTCATAAAATTGAGAGAGAAACTGGGTTTTCAGGTCAACCCAAGAGTTGATGGAGCCGTTGGGGAGGCTCCTAAACCAATCAAAGGCTACCTCCTTAAGGATGCTAATGAATAGTTTTGTCATGATAGCATCATTATCTATCACATTACCGATTTGTGACCAAAAGCAATAGATGTACTATTTTGGTGACCTCTTGCCATTATACATGTGCAATGTAGGTGGCTTGAACTTTGGTGAATAGGACACTGAGTCCCATTCCAGCGGGTAAGGACTTGTCATCCCTACCTTCTTCAGTTCATCTCTCTGAGTTAGAGATGCAATCTAAGCTTGGATTCCTTTGATAACATTGGTATCAATTGTAGAACTTCCCTTCGACTTTTCAGTCTTAGGAGGCTCATTGTTGAGATTTTCCTTCTCATCAAGATTGCTACTGGTCATGTTGTCATTGTTACGGTTGTTCAAGAATTGCGCCAGCATTTGCTGAATTTTTTTCAGAGTTGCTTCCTGACCTCTGGAAGTTTGCTCCTGGGCCTCCATATGCCGACGGAGTTGTCATCATGGTTATTGTCAGCCATGTTGACTGACACAATCCATGTTTGTTTCGAGCTGACAGTGGTGAAGAAAGTGCACCCACCAGCTTCTGCTTCATCGTGTGGCCATTGGAAGAGGCTTCTCAGTGGTTCCAGTGACATTGCCCTTGTGAAAGAGGAGGGTTGTCCATAATTATAGGGTATTTCTACCCGGGATCTAGTGCCTCGGAAGGCACCTTCTGGCTCAACCAGGGCCTAGTTTAAACCATGGTTATAGTGGTGAACTAAAGGAGGGAGCGTGAACCCCTTGTCTTCCTCTTCGGGATTACATCGAATCCCTTCCTCTACCTACCATGTTGTTAGAAGCTACAACAAGGTGGGGTTTCTTGGCTTTCCTCTTCCTCCTAGACTTGGGCTCTTCAAGAGGTTTGGGCTGACGACCAGTCGAATACCGACGGTTGGTTCGGAGGAGATATTGCGGGGATTGGCCCTAGACAACAGTTAGCGGAGTAAACTGTCACAAGTTGATATTTCGCTTGTCCGCACTGAGATGATGAGATGTGAACTTGTGCTTCAGAGTAGGATTTCCACTAGTTGCTCAAAAATTTCCGCAAGTCAATGTTAGCCGGACCCCATTGATCCAACACGAAACTCGGGGAGGCTGGAAATTAGCCCGATGAGCTGAAAAGTCTTAGGGTTATTCCTAAATTTAGCCTTAGAGGCTGATCTCCTGTCTAGGTGCGAAGCTAAGACAACTTCGCTGCAAGACGAAGCTATCTGAGCACTTAGTGCCTTAGCACTGTTAAGCACTACTTTTCCTTCAAGTGAAGTAGCTTGGCTGTTAGCACCAGAGGGTGCTTCAATTCTAGCTTCGCGAGTAAGAGCTCCTACAGCAGGAAACAAAGCTGCTGATAGCACTTATGAGTGCTTTGCCTTTAGCTTCGCAGGAGAAGCGTGGTTGAGCTCTGTGAAGAGCTAAAATAGTCTCGCGGCCAGAGACTCATGAGCTTTGCCAAGGGATGTCTTAGCCTCCTATAAGGCTGAAGTAGATTTTTCAATCAACATAGCCTTAGAGGTAGATCTAGCTTCACACGCAGCATACAGATGCTGGCATAAAGCTAGTTTAGTCTCTGTCGAGACTGAGTTAGGCCTGCAGGTGGCTTTTTTCGTCTCATTAGAGACTTGCTTCGGAGCAGTGGCTAGAGGAGACCTAGCCACGAAGATCTTCATGTGCTTGCGCACATTAATAGAGTTTGAACCGCCCTTAGAGAGAATTTGCTCAAATCTCTCTTGGTCAAATTGGATAACCAACGTCTCAGCAGTAGACCCAAGGGTCTCATCGTCGCATTGCAACATCATCTTCTTATTATTGAAGAAGATATTCCCCAGCAGAGTCGCCATCTTGTTTTTTATTGATGATTCAAAAGGAAAAACTTTACAAAAAGTTACAGAAAATTATAAGTAACAAGAAAATTACAAGAATTTTCTACTGAGATTTCTGAGAAAGTATGTCAGTGGAAGCTTGGTCGGCGCATTACCACTTTGTTCCATTGACGATTGAGCGATCGAGTTTTTGGGTCTCTGCTTAGGAATTTTTTTCTCTCCTAATTTTGAAAATCCTTCGAGAGAGGAAGATCTTGAGGGTATTAGCATCCTAAAAGAGAAGAAGAATTCTCTAAGAAAGTTTAGAGGCTTAGAGAGTGATCTCTTATGAAAAATCGGCTTTGACAGGAATCAGCCTTTCTTCCTGATATTTCCATCCAAAAGGATCAGCCAAACATCAACCAAAGATCAGCCTTAGATCAGTTAATGTTCAGCCTAACATTATCCTTAGATCAGTCTTGAGCCCCCTTTTTGCAATTGGCTATTTATAGGCTTTATGGGGTGTAACTGATCCCCTGAAATTCAGCAAGACTTGTCAGTTTAACTTCGCACCTGAAGCTAAAATAACTTCGCCGCAAAGCTAAACACAGCTTCTGCGAAGCTAGAACTTGCATACAAAGCTAATCAACCAGCTAGCCTAGGGTTGTTATAACAATTCCATGATTTGCTCCAACGAATTAAGGGATTTCCCTTGATCTCCTCCAACTACTTGAAGAGTGAAAAGATCACGGCAATTAATTGCCCAAAAAGTGATATCAATCACATTAATCTCCTGTTGAGATTTAATTAGTTAAAAATGACCATAAAAGCCTACAGTGGAGCTAAGCTTCATGCGAAGCTAAAAATAAGCTCTCAGCAAAGTTACAAAAGAGCTTCATGCAGAGCTGGGAGATGAGCTCACAGCAGAGCTATTCAGAGCTTGCAGTGGAGCTAGCTCTTAACAGAACTATCAAAACTTTCAGGCAAAGGTAGGAAATAAGCTACAACGGAGCTACTCCTAGCATGTTGCGAAGTTAGAACTGAGCTTGCAGCGAAGCTAGGTATTAGCCTCTTGCGCTTTCGTCAGAAGGCAAGGCTTGGATCACTATCTGCTTCACTGAATCAGTGGAGTCTAAGTCACTGGTTTGTCCATCAGGGATGGACAGGTCTTCAGCCTGACTGCGAATTATCTTTTGGAAGTGTCGACAAGTTAGACATTGTTTGGACCGGTTGCAGAGCTGCCTTGGAATGTCTTTTCAGAGTGTCAACAGTTTGTAATAATAAAACAAAATCAGGGAGTATCTCTTTGGGCCAACAATCTCTTTCTTTTTATGATGACAAAATACATGAGTTATTTAAGCAAATAAAACAAGAGCTTGGAAAGCTCCCCTAAAATTATACTTATCTATCAAGTTCAAACATTCATGACTAAAAGATGTAGCAAAAACGAATAAGTCATATACAGTATAAATTTGGCATTATAGAATATTATGCATGAACGGACCAACCTCCTTCCATGCCTTTACCCACCAAAATAAGTATGCAATAAAGAATAAGATACCAATAATTAAATATTGCATATAACATGAGAATGGATAAGAGATAATTTCATATAAGTCTCAAACAAATAAAACAAATAACTCATAAAACAAATAACTCAATATACTTCTTCCCCTTTTGTCATACATCAAAAAGGGATACCAATTTTGAAAATTCAAATACCAAAATTTGAAAATAGATCACTTGAAAGTTTGCATGATACCAATTGAAAATAAAGCTCAACTCAATTGAAAATTTTCATGAAAAGTGATGTAAAACTCATGATATCAAGAAAACTCATAAACTCAAAACATCATGTATATGCATCATACAAACATTTAATTCACCATAAATGAAAGAAAATCTATTGTAGTCAAGTGGTTTAGTAAAAATATTAACCAATTGAAAATCAGTAGAAACATAATTAATTTCAATATCTCATTTCTCATAATGGTCTCTAAGAAAATGATATCGAATCTTTATGTGCTTGGTCTTACTATGTTGACCTGTATTCTTGGTCATATGAATAGTACTAGTATTATCACAAAATATTTTAATATGATCATAATGTAAATCATAATCAAAGAGAATATATTTCATCCAAAGGATTTGTGCATGATAAGCCCCGGCCGCAACATACTCCACCTCGGCTATTGAGAGGGCTATGAAATTTGTTTCTTGGAAGAGCAAGAAATGAAGAAATTTTTAAGAAATTGACAAGTTCTACTGGTGATCTTCCTATCCACTCTATAGCCGACATAGTCGGCATTTGAATAGCTCATCATAGAGAATTGTTCGGTCTTCGGATACACAAGCTCATTCCAATAGTGCCCTACCTTGCAAGATCTCAGATTTAAGAATTTTTGCCTTGATTTCTCGAGGTCGTGTCAATGATCTGTAGTTTTTTATTCTGTGGATGGGGCAATTATAGTGGAAGCAGATGAACCATTGAGATTGCATTTTGTCACAAGATGGTTCATACCTCCATACTTGAAGCAGGTTCTTTAAGATGCAAGAGTTTTTAGAGGCACGGTTAACCTATGTTAATGTTGGATCTTCTTTCAGTTAACCACCGGTGTCCAGATCTTTTCTGTAGGTGATGAAAGATGTGGTTGTCTCTTCAATGCCTCTAGATAGGGATTAGAATTGGAGAAGAATTTGGAGGGATTGATTTGAGAGGGAGGGGAGGGCAGGCAGATGGTTTGAAGGAAGAGAAAAGGGTAGGGTCTGAGGATTTGGGTGGTGACTGATTATTGGTGGAGAATGGAGTTTGGAGGGGGGGCCTTGAAAGGAAGGTTGGTGTGGTCTTACATGGAGAGGGAGACGGAGAGACGGATTTGGTTATGGTGACACTGTTGCCAGGGAGAAAAGTAACTTTTCGCCTCCCATGCACCGCCACATCACCGTCTTTCTCATTTTTTTTCTATTTTTGATCTCCCAACCATTTTCTAATATTAAATTAGAGAGAAAATTCTTCTAATATAGAAAATGCCAAATTCTTTGAATGGGATTTTTTTTGACTCCTCTACATACTAAATTACAAGTAAATAATCTAAAACTTCATCTACTTTGCACAATAAAGACTACAAATGAAATTTTTCTCACAAAGAATATTTTTAAGCTTATTTTGCTACTAGTAAATGCTATAAAGTTTCTCATTTTTTCGATGTATTACGACTAAAAAATAAAATTCTAAACTAACCTTTATTTTAATTTAAATTCAAAAAATAATAGTGGAAGGCCCGTTAAATGTTTCACGGTTTAGATCTTCTTCACCGCTAATTTGTCAATGGATGGTCCACCTTTTATATCACAACTATCTACTAGAATTAAGTGAATGGAATCATTCCAAAAATAATAACTACCATTAGATTTTGTAAACTATGCTCATATTTAATTTTTACTCAAAATAAATTGTAATCATTCATAAAATAATATGAGTAACTTGCAGAACGATTCCTTGTACTATTGACCAACTCACTAAACTATATTATTAGCAATAACACCCCCCTGAGCTAACGGTCGGGGTCAAGAATTAGTTTATATTTTTAATTTTACCCCTATCTTTTTATCTCTGTTGTTGATCGTCCCTCTATTTTTTGAACCTCTCTCTCCTCTCCTCTTATCTCTCTCTTAATTTCTCACTACTTTTTTTATATCTCTCCCTCCCTTTCCTTCTCCTTTTCCCTATCTCTTTTCCTATCTATTTTGCTCGTCTCTCTCTCCCCCTCTCGCCCCCTTGCAATCGATCAATACTTACATCAAGCTTCAGAAGTAACTTGAAGAGGATTTTTGGTTTGAATTTGGACTAAGGTTTGAGTTTTTAGAGAGAGAAAAGATTTGGATTTGGGGTTTGGATTTGGAGAAGGGGGAGAGGTATTAGTTTTAAGTTTGGGTCCACATTTTGAAGTGGGAAGAGAGAGTTTGATTTGGATGACGTTGAGATTAATTTGATTAATAAGTTTTGAAGAAGTGAGGGATGAGTGAAAAGAGAAGAGGGAATGAAGAGGTGAGAGAAACAGTAGTGAAAGATAGGAGTGTTAGTATTTTGGGTGCCTCACATCTATTGATAAGACTATGTTACAAAGTAGAGGAGATTCTAGAAGATTCAGCAAGCAGAAATGTGCATAGAACATGCACAAGCTCAGTTTGTCAATAGCAGCAGATGATTGTCGATAGTTAAGCCAGTGTGGTCAATAGGCGGTCGACCGTGAACCAACAGAGATTGAGGATATCTCAGTCTGTTGACGGCTACATGTAGTTGTCGACAGCTGGAGCACTACCTGTCGAAGGCAATCGACAGGAGATTGACTGTGGACTCAACAGAAACTCATTGTATCACAGTCTGTCGATAGCTGACATGCAGTTATCGACATCTTTGGAAATTTTCAGATTTCGAGCTGTTTTCTTATTGGGATCTTGAAGAGGTTTTCAAATCTCTTCTTCCAAAGGCAGTTGATTGGATGTTTAGGATAGTTTTGCTGAAGATTTGAAAGGTATTGATTTATTCTAGATATTTATAAAATCCCTAGAGTTGTGGGTTTAAGTAATGTACTTGAAAGAGAGATTTTCACCTTGTATTAAGAGTATAAGAGATCCTAGAGAGAGATTCTTATAAACTCTTGTATTGCTTCTCAAGTTAATAAGATTTTCTCCCCTCCTCTCTCAAATCTTGTGTTTCTTGATTTTGATCTGTGTTCTTCCTCTTGTGGTGATCAAGTTATATTACTTACTATGGTAGATTGTTGGGGACTTCCATAGTGACTCTTGTTGTTTGGTGGTGTCCATCTATAACAATTGGTATCAGAGTGATGGCAGGCTAGATAGCCACAACGAAGTTCGAGATGCAAAAATTCAATGGGAAGAATAACTTTCTGTTATGAAAAATGTGGGTAACAACGTTGCTCGTGAAGGAGGGAACTAACAAGGCCCTGCTTGGTGTTAAGAAGAAGTCATCGAAGATGGAGGATGATGAGTAGCTGGATCTCGATGTTCAAGCCAAGACCACTATTATCAATGCTTATCAGATGAAGTTCTTTATAATGTAATGAACGAAAAAACAACTTCAGATTTATGGTGTATGCTGGAGAGTTTCTACATGATGAAGAATATATAACAAACTCATCTTGAAGAAGCAGTTGTACAGTCTTCAGATGAAGGAACACTGATTCTGCAGCATCTCAATGCATTCAATCAGATTTTGAGTGACTTGTTGACACTGGAGATGAAACTAGAAGAGAAAGACAAAACTCTTCTATTGTTGTCTTCTCTTCCTCAAAGTTATGATCACTTGGCTACCACCTTCATTTATGAAAAGGAGACCTTATAGTTGGAAGATGCTAGGTAGATGCTCCAGAACAAGAGCTGATAAGAAGACTGATTTCATAGAGGAGGCCTCAGATTTGGTAGTTAAGGAGCGGAGGGGGAAGTCACAAAGCAGAGAACCGAAGAATGATACCAAAGCTTCTAGTTAAAACTTTGATTGCTACTAC
Source organism: Agave tequilana (assembly GCA_038442645.1). NCBI lineage: Eukaryota > Viridiplantae > Streptophyta > Magnoliopsida > Asparagales > Asparagaceae > Agave > Agave tequilana. The sequence goes on along the minus strand of JAVJIF010018043.1, from coordinate 59,243 downwards.
TGCAAACAACCAAGACAAATAAAGAAAACTTGCTCCAAGTCCAAGGAGATACTAATGAAGAAGGGTGGTCCAGGAGCTGATGGAGCTAGTACCAGTGGAAAATAAATGAATCAAGCTGGCATGGCTCAGAAAGCAGTTGAAGAACCATGTGATGTTCTATCGGCGAATCCAGGCAGAGGCAAAGGGAAGTTCTTGGATTCTTAGTTGCTTGACTTGTTGTGCACATACCACATGTGTCCAAGGAAAGAGTGGTTCATTACATATGAGCCTTTTAAAACTTGAAAGAGGCACAGTCCTGATGGGTAATGATGTTGCGTGCAAAACAGTAAGAATAGGTAGTATTTGCATGAATATGTTTGATGGACGGATGCAAACACTCAAGGACGTGGACATGTTCCAGACTTAAGAAAAATCTTCTCTCATTGGGAACCTTAGAAGCTTAGGGATACAAGTTCTAACAGATAGAGTTCTAAAGGTCCTAAAAGCAAAGCGTATAGCCAACTTACACAAGGTGATTGGAAGCATGATGATTGGTGATGCTTCCGTAGTAACAGAGAAGGAGGACACAACAAGAGTTTGATGCGTCTTGGACACATGAACAAGTGAGGTCTTCGAGCCCTACAGCAAAGGAGTTCCACTAGGTATTAAACACTACAAAGTCAACCAAAATAAATTTTGCATTATGGTAGACAGTCGAGAATATCTTTTACTACCTCAGTGCTCCAAACTAAGAGCTTGTTAGATCTTGTATATGCGGATGTATGGGGACCTTCACCATTTGCATCCATTGGGGGTGCATGTTATTATGTACTTTTATATATAAATTTTGTAACACTATGATTTAATATTCTAATCCTTCATTAGTGTAGGCGACGTGCGGAGGTAGCTGGGCGCCACGCAGGGCAACGCTGGGCGATGGATGGCATCGGCAAGAAGGTGAGGGAGACTTAACTTTTCCTTGACCTGATTATATTCCCGAATTTAAATTCTTAAAAATTTCTTGAGCATTATTAAGTTGTGCTTTAGCTCCCATAACCAATTTGGTATTGCTTTGAGACTCTTGAAAATCAAAGAATTTATTGTGAGGGAGTTCTTTGATCCAAATTATTTTGATATAATTTTTGAAGAGCTCATGAATTCAATTAGTTCATACCCATTTTTTGGAGATCTAAATGACTATATGATTGTGGGTATTGTTTACCCTAATTGATCATGTTCCTTGTGATAGTTTGTTGTTGTGATGGTTCTCTAGTTTGATTCAAAGTTTAATTCCATTGAAATTGGAATTGTAAAATGTTTGAATTTGGTTCACAAATAATGTGGATATCTTTCCTTAATTTGAAACAATTTTTTTCAATTGAAATAATAGCAGGATAAATATAAAAGGGGTTACAAATTAGAACATATTGAGAAGGAAAGTGTAGGAGCTAAAATGGTGAAGTTATCATCTTGATTGTAAAAGAGACTAAAGTTTTCCAAACTGTGAGTTTGAGGATGTAATTAAGTTAGCAAGCAAATAAAATAATACCTTGAGTAAGAATCATCATGAAGTCAAGAAGAAATTAGATGGAATAAGTTTAAAATGCATGTACAGATGTGCTCATGTATTTCTACTGAAACTGAATTTCAATTTGATATATCATAGTCTTTCTTCTATTTTACTGCCTTATCATTCTAAAAGCAGTGTAGTTGTGGTATATAGAATAAGAGATATTGTGTTTAGTTGAAATCTTTAATACCATAAAGAACAATAGCTTGTTGCTAAAGTTGAAGCCCTTAATTCCATAACAGTGACATTTATATAAGAGAAACCAAATTATACATTGTAATTAAGTTTCAAATCATTAGAATATATCTTGATGTAAGCATATTAACTTAGACATAGTACCTGGACATACAACGTAGGGTATATGACCTATGTGTGTAGGAATAGAGATATAAATATGTATCGGCAAGCTAACTCTAATACTATCAGTTACATTCAATTCTTTTTCATACTTTTCACATTGTCCTCATATATCTCAACATTCTCATCTTAGCTGTACAGCTGAAAATGTAGTTCTCCTACATAAATTTGAAATGTTGAAGGGATCCCTATCAAGCATGGGAGAACCAATGATTGATCCCTCAATCGTGTTACGACTTACTCATTCCTAGTTCTAATAATTATTGTGCTTCCTTCCATATATGACTTTATCCTAGTTGATATGTCTATTATGTAGAGGCAGGAATACTCAAATGATGAATTTCTCACCTGAAATTATTGATTTGCAGATACACAGGCATATGCAAGAGAGAACAAGGTACAAAATTGAAAGCTGAATTTTGATAATATGAACCAAATTTATGCTAAATTTCATACTAAATTAAAAGTTTATACAGAATCTATATTGACACCAAAACAACTCAGCATCAGTTCTCATAGCGAGGGAATCATGTAGAATTAGTAAAATTTATAATATTTATCAACCTAAAGGCTTTTCATTTGTTTTAAGGATTAAATTGGGTGATTGAGATTTGGATGAAGGTTGATGGAGTGAAACCAGTTTAATTTACATCTTATTTGTTGACTGATGATGTCTACATGAATAATATCTAAATTTTGCATCGGGTGGACTAAGGTTCATTGTCAGAGTATGGATTATATACTTCTTTATAGTTTGAATGCGGATATAATCCAAATGCGAATCATATAAGAATCAGATAATGGTAGCACGCGGTAGCTAAATCATACGTTATGTTTGGTAATATAATCAAAAATTGAAAAGTACAAAATCGCGAGTAAATCTCTACCCTAACTACTACCAGTAATTAACTAAGTTAGCGATGAGATATGGAAGTGATTGATTAGTCTCTAAAATTTGCATATTTCATACCAGGTCTTCACATTTATTCAATATTAAATTCCGTTAATAACACCTCTCTTGTATGTTTCTAGGTCCATAGTGTGGCATGAAGATAAAGCCCTAAAATCCCATTTATTTGGTGATTTAAAGCCTATAAGAATAGCCATTGACTTTGGAAGGAGGATCTGTCAAATTTGGGTGCACATATCCAGAAACCAGCAGTATATACCGACAGGGAGACAAACCGACAGCGTGTGGCAGAAGGTGCCGCACGCACAGCGCCAGTACGGCCGTGGAATGTGGCCCTGGCCGTGTTTTCACAGCCGTACCATAGAGCCGCTCGTCGAGATTCGACGCGCTGTCCCGTGACACTCCCCTGGTGCCTCCTTTTGCCTATAAATACCTTGGGATTTCCAGAGCTCAGGAGGGAAGAGTTTTAGGAGATTTTTAAGGTTGTTTCTTCTCCATATATGCAGTTATTAGGGTAGTTTAGGTTAGTTGTTCTTCTTCTTCCTCTTTTGTATTCTTCATTTCTTATAGATCTTATAATAGGGAAGAGAGTAGAACATAGGATGAAAGTAAGAGTGCTTGTAATGGAGGGTGAAACTCTATGAAAGGTTCTTTCTTTATCTCTACTTGTTTTCTTCTTTCTGACTCCTTTTACATGTTTAGCTAATTTTTTTCTCATGACAACTAACTACTAATCACTAACTTGCTAGCTACTTACTTGATAATCCACATGAATCTAATAGTCTTTACTTGGCCTTGCTCTTGTAAGAGTCATTGATGGCTCATGATGATGGATTCTAACACTCTAACATTCTGACTCTCTAACAAGCTAATATTAATTTATTCCATACTTGCTCTTGTTTAGTTTTGATGGTTTAAATGTAGCTTGAACTTGTTTGTTGAGTTTGGAGGTGATGAGTTATCTTATGGGTCATACTTTGAAAAGCTCTTGAACCAATGACTAGTGATGGCCAATGATGCATGCGAGGCAACTCTCACTAAGAGGTTAGCATGTTAGTGGAGCCATTAATAGTTAGTAGTCATGAGTTTTCCTGTGTCTCTTTTTATCTTTCTTTTTACCTTGTTTCAAAAATCACAAATACATTCTTTTCTATATTTCTCACTTCTTTATTTTCACTGTATCCTTCTTTTTTCATTCTTTGTTTTCTTTTCTTTTGATTCTTTAAAACATAGAAGAAACTTTAACACACACGTGAACATACTATGAAAGCTTTTATCGCCTCCCATCCTTATGGATTTGATTCGTTTTAGCCTCTATACTATAACGAAAGTATCGAGAAAGCCAAAGCACAGACACTTTAACTCTTGATTTCAAATGATACTTGTTGTGCGTGATTTTCCCCCAATCAGTGATCACTTATTGTGGAATTTGGTGAAGCTATATAATTTTGAGCAGTAATAACCAAGAATATGAATTCTTACGGAATTAATAACTATGAAATTGATATCCATGAACCGGTAATGTTATTAGAAGTGAATTGATTAAAAGCAATGGGATACAATACTGAGTTAACTTGATAATTAGTTATGATATCAAAATTCTCTGCTAAGCTATAATCATTTAATAACATAGTATTAAGTAATAAGTTAGCCAATCTGGAAATCGGAAGCCCCTAGGTGGTTTAGAAACCTATATTTGCTAAGTCATACCATGTTTACTCATTCGATGTTAAATATATAATCATGGTCAAGAGATTGTGGTGTCATAACATGAGCAAAACTTTGTTAAGGTGCGATACAAATCCAGTTTTAATAATCGGTATGTTCAGATACAATGAATATAGAAGTTCCTCAGGAATTTCATCGATAAACTATAGAATGAATAACTAATAACTTGTTAATGTTGATTAACAGATCGTAATCAAGAGTTAACTAATTATATGGATAGAAGTTAAAGTAAATACATTGATCTTAATCAAATAATAATAATTTTGAAACAATATATGTAAATTAGCTTACAGTTGTGATTTTTGTGTTGATGATTGTTTATGTAATTAATATGTATCTTGATCTTATGAATTAAAAATGGATATATTATGAACCCCAAATTGGGAGTTATGATATGGATAGTAGATCGGAATTGAATATCGATATTGATAATTATAACTTGTTCATTGGGTACGTGATTAAGTATTGTTACTCTTTTGATAAACTAAACTTCATGACACATACGAACTTGAAAATACATGAATATGATTCTGTGTGCCACTGTAATATGAATGTGTATAAATATAAATGTGTGAATAATATAGTGTATATTGCATGAGATAACGACTGTGATTATTACCTGAGTCTATGAATGTGTATGTAGAAATGATATTTGGTTAAGACTTTGGAGACTCTTGGTAATCCATATTCGTTGGCTATTACCGATTATACTCAACTAGTGATATATAAGTAACATAATCAAAAGACTGGATATAGATAATTTGAATAAGAACTCAATCTATACAAAGGAGGTGAGTAGATCACTGTAGTGTTAACTTGTAACTTATATACATGTACAGTAAACCATATGCATTTCTTTGAAAACAGAATTGATAGCTAAGAATTAAATTACAATAATTAATCAATACTTCGTATTGTTAATCAAATGATTGTTATCTATGTGTATGTGTGTGTGTGTGTGTGTGTGTGTGTCTGTTGTATTCATGCATATCCGAGAAAGAGGTCGGGTGGGAGCCGGTAGGAGAAAGTAGGAGGAAAAGACGGTGTTATATATATATATAACACCGTTTTTCCCCTTATATATTGGAGACAGGGGCCGGCGGGAGTCGATAGAAGGAGAAAACGGTGTTATTGTTTTTTATATTTATATATATATATATATATATATATATATATATATATATATATATATATATATATATATATATATATATATATATATATATAGGAGGAAGAAGCCGAGCGGGAGCCGGTAGAAGGGGGTGTCATTGTTATTTATATATATTCGAGGAAGGGGCGGGCGGGAGCCGGTAGGAGGGGAAAGACAAAGAATCTAGCATTTTGCTTGTCACTTGCATACAGATACAGATAATAAATGATATTTATCTCATCAGTTGTAATATATGAATGATGTGAAGTGTGATATGATCATATGATATACAAGTACATTTTGTGATATATGTATTACCTAGAAACATAAACTATATTTGTGAGTTAGTATTGTGATAGGTGTACCACCGTGCGTGGTATATGATACGTTTGTGATACATGATGTGTACACATAAGATGAATTAGATAACTGATTGAGATTTTACCTGTGCAACAAAATAAAGAATGTTAGAATTTAAAACAAATTGTGCAAGGTTCTCAATTCGAATCCGCGGTAGCAATGGCTATGCGGGTCGTGATCCTCAGGGTGGGACTAGCGATGGAAGCGTTTGTAAGTTATCTCTAAAAATTTCTCTTTTTTTTAGTTATTAAAAGGAAAATAAGAAAATATTAATTAAAGTTAGTTTAGAAAGAAAGCGGTATTTTACAATGAGTCGGAAAAGAAAGAATTGGGAGACGTGTTGTGATTTAATCTACAAGAATAAAAGAAAAGGAAGAAACACTAACCTCAGTTTGGTTGAAGAAAAATATGAAATCTTAACACTTTCTACCTTGCTTTGGAGGCATGAACTCGTAAACCATAGGATCGATCTCAGTCCCCTGTTCGCATTATATCATCAAGCCTTAGTAAGTATGAATTGATACGTACCTTGAGGAGGAGAACATCTCCATGAAGTATCGTTGGCACTCGCTAAGACTTGTTATACTTGTGCTTCAGAAATCACTCGCATACTCATCACAAACCAACAGAGATAAAAATAGAAAAAGAGAAGAAAACAAAAAGAAAAGTAAAAGCAATTAACAAAAGAAAAATATTACCTTTATTGCTTGAAACAAACGAAGAGAAGAGAAGCATACATCGGTGTCACTCTCAACATAGCTATCTCCCTCACTTACATAAAAGATACAAAAAAGAAAAGGAAAGAAAACCTAAATTAGAAGAAAGAAGAAAACCTAAAACCCTAGATTTGGCCCTCTGGCTCTGCCTCTGCCTCTGGACGCCCTTCTCGGTTGCACTGCAGGGATATTTATAGGCGCAGAAGGAGGTAGAGTCCCAACACAACTCTCATACGAAAACAGCTGGCCAGATACGTCAAGATTGTCGCGGAAACGCGGCTTGGGCCGCGTTTCCGCGGCCTAGTAGTGGCGGCTGGCCACACGCTTTGGCGCGTGGCTTCTCCTGGTCCGTCCATCTGGTCGTTTCCTTCTGGAAGCTGCATCCTGGCTCTTAATCTTTGGATTTGGATATAACTTGAGAATCAAGTTACCTAGATCCCAAATCTTCCCATATCTCTTAAACGAAATTTGCTATTCTTCTTTGGCTTTTATCCTCATCCTGCAAGTGTTTAGGGTTGAATAGAAGTCTATCCTTCCCTCTTCTTTGTTTTTGCAACTTTTGCCCTTGTGTATTTGCACTTTTGACAATTGATATTTGCACTTTTGCACTTGGGCTTGAATATGGGCTTTTGGCCTTCTTTTAGGCTTTATTTATTATTAACATAAGAACTCAAGGCCTGCACACAATAAATCACAAAATATTAATAAATGTGCAGAATTATATAAATAAATATGAAAATGTGATGGTAAATATAATGATAAAAATGCACTTTTTACTACCAATCACACCCCCACACTTATCTTTTTGCTCGTCCTCGAGTAAAAATCAAAGAGAAAAAGAAAAGAAAAATTAATCTAACCTAACTCACTTTCGTAGGAATCACGGTTGCACTTAGCACGTGCAACAAGCCGTTAAACCTCTAGGTTACCCTAGAGGACGAGTGTTGTCTCGTGAGGGTTTTCAGCGGATTACACCCACAAAATCCATAAAAAGGAAACTATTTGAAATACTTTTGAAAAGACTAAGTAGTCTATAAGTTTTAGGATTATCATTTTTATTCATTCTTAAACTTAGTCTTAATAAAGTGAATTGTTTTCCTTTTTAGGTAAGGGTCAAAATTGAATTTTAATATAGTCTTTTTCGTTACCCTAAGTCATATGCATCCTTGTGAATTTTTATTAGGAATTCCTTAACTTGGACTCTCATGTCTCTTTATTATTTATTTATTTATATATACTTTTTTTTTGATATGTATAACTCATCTAATTTTCTTTCGTGTAAGTATTTCAAGGCTTCTTGAGGCCCTCATACCTAACTAATTGACTATTAGATGTATTAGTACATATATAAGTAATTTTTCCTTAATTTCCTTAGGCTTTCTAATCCACCCATGTAACGAACTTAAAGTCGATGACTCCCTAACCGGTTGGCTTTAGGGCACCAGGTGAGAAAACACCCTGCGGACTCAAATTCGAGTGAACTAGGCCCCAAAACTAAGGACTTTATTTATTTACTCACCTTTAGGCATGAATACTTATGCTTCTTGAGGCACATGTATCCAGCTTAATTAGTGATTTTTTTTATTTTTTATATATGAGGCACAAAGGTCTTTATCTTAGAATCCTAAATATGCATTAGGTATGCAAATTTCATTAAGGTAAAAATCAAGACTAATTAATTATTCAATTTCTCCTCCTATATCTAAAATTTAAACAATTTATTTATTTTGACCAAGTTTTTAGAAATCTTAATCATGATTTTCCTAATTCTTAAGATTAACTTAGATTTCTTTCAAAAGATAAGTCAAAATATTGTCCTTTTTATAATTTTTTTTTCAAATTTTTTTATATTAGCAGATTTTTGTTAGTTTCTAACTATGTTAGTATGTTAGTAAAGCCCACCCCCACATTTATCTCATGCATTGTCCTCAATGTATGAATGAATGCATATATGCATGAAAAAGAAGAAGGGAAGGCAGAAGTTACCTTAAGGTGGTGGTTCCGGTGGTGGTCTAATTGGTCCACGAAATGCGGCCCAATTTACTTTTTGTGGAATTCGGAAGAATCCACAAGAAATTTTTCTTATATAACCCACTAAAATGTATGTATTATCATTTTTAAACAAGTCCACCCCATCAAATTTCCAAATTTCATAATAAATTTCAGAGTCAATTGTGTCAACCTCCTTGTCCCAAAATGGAGTATGAAAAGATGGAATGATTGACTTGGACGTCATAGGTACGGAACGAATACCGACTCAGGAAAGAAACTTAAATCAAGTAATGGTTCAGGAGTCGGGCTAGGTTCAGGAAGTGGGTCCAAATCAATAAGTTGAAGCTCAAGTCCACAATAATCTTCCCACAATGGAATGTGACTTAATATTGGTGATTCAAGTTCAGGAATGATAGGTGTGGGAATCAAGACTGACTCTAAAAGATTACCTAAGTCGGGTAACAAAACAGGAGTCAATAATGATTCGAGAATTTGAACTTGATCACAGATTTGAGAATCTAGGTCACATATCTCATTGAGTTCAATTTCATGAAAACTTGCCAATTTATCCATGGGACTTTCAAAATTGCACAATTGATCAAGTTCAATATGATCATCAAAAATGGGTGATTCAAATTTATGATGAATTGGAACAGGATCCAATGTTGACTCGGGAAAAGTGAAATCAGGTGGAGACACCGGAGTCATTATTGAATCAGGAAGTAAAATTGAATCATCAAGTGGGAGATCATGATCATATTCATGCTCAAGTTCTATTTCAAGAAAGGAAAAACTTACCAAGTTATCAAAATTTGAAGTTTCGGCAAGTTCACATGGTGGCACTGAATTAGAATCTTGTTGTCCAAAGCAACTTGGTTCGTCGGCTCTAAGAGAATGGTCAGCGATATTAGGCTTGGACGTGGAAAGTACGGGAACGAATACCGACTCAGGAAAGAAACTTAAATCAAGTAATAGCTCAGGAGTCAGGCTAGGTTCAGGAAGTGGGTCCAAATCAATAAGTTGAAGCTCAAGTCCACAATAATCTTCCCTCAATGGAATGTGACTCAATGGTGGTGATTCAAGTTCAGGAATGATATGAGTGGGGATCAAAACTGACTCAAAAATATTACCTAAGTCGGGTAACAAAACAGGAGTCAATAATGATTCGGGAATTTGAACTTGATCATAGATTTGAGAATGTAGGTCACATATCTCATTGAGTTCAATCTAATAAAAATGAGAACTTGCCAATTTATCCATGGGACTTTTAAAATTGCACAATTGGTCAAGTTCAATATGATCATCAAAAATGGGTGATTCAAATTCATGATGAATTGGCACAGGATCCAATGTTGACTCGGGAAAAGTAAAATCAGGTGGAGACACCGGAGTCATTATTGAATCAGAAAGTAGAATTGAATCATCAGGTGGGAGATCATATTCATGCTCAAGTTTTATTTCAGGAAAGGAAGAACTTGCCAAACTATCAAAAGTTAGAGTTTCGACAAGTTCAAATGATGGCACTGAAGTAGAATCTTGTTGTCCAAAGCAACTTGGTTCGTCGGCTCTAAGCGAGTGGTCAGCGATATCAGAAATGGCCGAACGGTGAGAACGTAAAGATTGAACCATCATATCTATATCATGATCACGGGCTAATCTAGCCTGAGTCATGGCTGCAAGCATCCTTTCATAGTTGATAGGTGCATCATTTTGTGATTGGACTTGAAAAGAGGAAGTGTAATCATGATGAAGTTGTGAGTCGGTGGACTCACGCAAAATCATGTCTGCGATTGATGGTAATTGTTGCTTGGACTCATGCATACTTATCATTTCCCCGATAGATAGTATTCTATTCTGAATGGGTGGATCTGAGTATGAATCTTGGGAATATTGTGGACAAGGTGGATATGGAGGACAAGTTGGTTGAAAATTGGACTCAGGGGAAGCGAAACCCCATGAACTCTGTGAAGAGTCGAAAGTGTTATGAAAATTATGGTCATAAGATGGGGGGCATGGGTTATATTCATTCGGATAAGACCATTCTGGCACACTAGGTTGGTCAAAATTATGATATGCCGGGTTGGTAATATCCGAAAAAGAAGATGGTGTGTAATATGGATTAAAGTTAGAAAAATTATTATATGCCATATCACACAAACACAAACAAAGAGAAAGAAAACAAACAAATAAACAAACAAAAAAAGAAAAAATTCTAACCTAAGTTAGGGTAGACCTATGACCTAGACGACTCCTAACTGGTTAGACTGTCCACGAGAGATAGGGTGCAGACTTTGACCACAAGTTAATCAGCCAGGTCAGGGCAAGAGTGGTGGGAGGTTTTCCGTCAAAGACGTTCCTTAATTAAATAACCACCAATCTTCGGGCTTTCGGCCCTTAATCCCCTTCCTAGACACTGATTTGGCAGGAGTCAACTTCCAACACTGTTCCCCCTTAGGATAATCTCCTAATTGAGTCCGAGATGTCCCTAGGGCCAACGTCTACTAATTTTAAGTTAGGCTTGGGTTAGTGAGTGCTTGGGATATGATTTTTGGGCTAAGAAAGAGTGATGAAATCCCCACCTTATCTTGTTAATGGGTTATGCCCTTAGAATAAATTTGTGCAAGTGTACAAAATATGTAATAAGATTCACTCAAAGCATCAACCAAGAGATGAGTCCTATTCTACATGCAATGCGAACGTACCTTGCTCCAGCACTCTTCAACAGTAAAATAAAGTAATTGAAAAGACACGTGCCTAATATGCAAACGTCTAATCAATTTTTATCATTAACAACAAATATTTTACTGTTGAATTAATTAGCAGTAAGCAGAGTTATCACAGAACAAATTTTAACAGAGAAGTACACAGATATTGCCAGTTTCAGAAACCTGCAAAAATTTCAGTCAGTAGTCCTCTGCTACTGCCGCGGATCCGCGGCTATTGCCGTGTTTGCGCGGCAAAGTAGCAGGCTCTGCTGCTCCGCCTTCGAGGGCAGAGGCACAGAGTTGCTATATGTCCACTTCTGCTGTTATTTTTCTGTTCTCCAAACCTGCAAACAGAAAAGAATAAAAGAATTAGTTAATAATTTTTTATTATTAGAGAATAACTTACCGTCCCTCCCCGGTAACGGCGCCAATTTTTTTGATTGAACTTTTACCTGTGCAACAAAATAAAGAATGTTAGAATTTAAAACAAAATGTGCAAGGTTCTCAATTCGAATCCGCGGTAGCAGTGGCTATGCGGGTCGTGATCCTCAGGGAGGGACTAGCGATGGAAGCGTTTGTAAGTTATCTCTAAAAATTTCTCTTTTTTTTAGTTATTAAAAGGAAAATAAGAAAATATTAATTAAAGTTAGTTTAGAAAGAAAGCGGTATTTTACAATGAGTAGGAAAAGAAAGAATTGGGAGAAGTGTTGTGATTTAATCTACAAGAATAAAAGAAAAGAAAAGAAAAGGAAGAAACACTAACCTCAGTTTGGTTGAAGAAAAATATGAAATCTTAACACTTTCTACCTTGCTTTGGAGGCATGAACGCATAAACCATAGGATCGATCTCAGTCCCCTGTTCGCATTATATCATCAAGCCTTGGCAAGTATGAATTGATACGTACCTTGAGGAGGAGAACATCTCCATGAAGTATCATTGGGACTCGCTAAGACTTGTTATACTTGTGCTTCAGAAATCACTCGCATACTCATCACAAACCAACAGAGATAAAAATAGAAAAAGAGAAGAAAACAAAAAGAAAAGTAAAAGCAATTAACAAAAGAAAAATATTACCTTTATTGCTTGAAACAAACGAAGAGAAGAGAAGCATACATCGGTGTCACTCTCAACATAGCTATCTCCCTCACTTACATAAAAGATACAAAAAAGAAAAGGAAAGAAAACCTAAACTAGAAGAAAGAAGAAAACCTAAAACCCTAGATTTGGCCCTCTGCTCTGCCTCTGGACGCCCTTCTCGGTTGCACTGCAGGGATATTTATAGGTGCAGAAGGAGGTAGAGTCCCAACACAACTCTCATACGAAAATAGCTGGCCAGATACGTCAAGATTGCCGCGGAAACGCGGCTTGGGCCGCGTTTCTGCGGCCTGGTAGTGGCGGCTGGCCATGCGCTTTGGCGCGTGGCTTCTCCTGGTCCGTCCATCTGGTCGTTTCCTTCTGGAAGCTGCATCCTGGCTCTTAATCTTTGGATTTGGATATAACTTGGGAATCAAGTTACCTAGATCCCAAATCTTCCCATATCTCTTAAACGAAATTTGCTATCCTTCTTTGGCTTTTATCCTCATCCTGCAAGTGTTTAGGGTTGAATAGAAGTCTATCCTTCCCTCTTCTTTGTTTTTGCAACTTTTGCCCTTGTGTATTTGCACTTTTGACAATTGATATTTGCACTTTTACACTTGGGCTTGAATATGGGCTTTTGGGCTTCTTTTAGGCTTTATTTATTATTAAAATAAGAACTCAAGGCCTGCACACAATAAATCACAAAATATTAATAAATGTGCAGAATTATATAAATAAATATGAAAATGTGATGGTAAATATGATGATAAAAATAAACTTTTCACTACCAATCAATAACAAACTGAGTTACTAAGAAAAAAAATTATTTTATATAACTCTTAAACCCTATAAAATATGGGAATAGAAATTCAAGAAAGTTAAAAAGAATCAATGATCGTAAGAGTCTTTCGCGGACTATGGCGATAGTTGTTTTGATTGTTTATTTATGTTATGTTGTTGATTCTCCGTTTCTCTTATTTATCCATACTTGCCTTATTATTTGAAAAAAAAAATCATGCTTCTTATTGGATATGTATAACATTCCTCGAAATCCTTCTAACTCACTCACTGAGCTGTCGAGCTCACTCCCTCTCAGATATATACTTTTCAGATTGCGTTAAGGCACAAGCTTGGATTGGATTATATTGTAGAAATGCATGATTTTGATTGTAGACTGCAATCCATTTGTAAACTTTTTCCCGTATTAGTACTTATAAATATTGATAGTAGTTCTGATAGATATACTGTAAAGTATGAGGATAACACTTTGTTAACTGCATTTAGTTGGATACTTGTCCTTAGTTTGTAGTATGGGACTTGATGACTCATTTGTCTCTCTCTAATGAGTACTTATGATGAGATTGATGATTTAAGATAGTTAGATTATGTATTCATATAAGTAAGTGATGTCAAGCAAAATTGCGAATTGAGTATACATGTAACTAATATTTTGTGAGATGATACTATATAATTGTTGGATCCTAGTGACATGATTATTATTTCATGATAAGTATGCTAATGTTAGCCGAAACTATCTGTGAATGTGTATTTTGTAAACCAGGGCAGAGCAGTATATACAGAGGAGATGCTGCTGAAATTTTCTAAAAATTAGCTATTATTATGATAATTTGTTGATTAATATGAGATGTTATGACAATTAAAGATATTAAAAACTGAGATCGTTACAATTTCTCTCAAAAAGTATTGGTATACTTTGAAGCAGAAATCAAAGCTATTTCAGGAGTTCAAATAGTGGAAAACCAAGGTGAAGAATAAGAATGGGTGAAAGATGAAATTCTTGATGTTAAATAATGGGGATGAGTATACATCCTTAAAATTCAAGAAGTACTTAGCTAGTGAAGGTATTGGACACCAGCTAACAATGTTAAAACGGCTGAACAAAATGGAGTAGTTGAGCGCATGAATTGGACACTTATAAAGTGTGCTCACAGTATTAGGTTAAATCTGACATGTCAGAAGATTTTTTAGCAGAGGTAGTAAGTCATGCGAGCTATCTAGTGAACAAGTCACTATCTACTATCGTTAATTTTCAAATCCTAGAAGAGATATGGCAAGAAGAATCAGTGTACTATTCAACTTTATATATATTTGGCTGCTTGGCATATAGTTTGTTAATAGTCAAAAGAGAAACAAATTAGAGTCCAAGTCAAAAAGGTGTTACTTCATCTATTTCACCAAGAAAATCAAGGCATGCCGGCTTTGGGATTCAGAGAAGAAGAGTGCATTTGTTAGTAGCAATGTGATCGTTGATGAAGAATCAATGTTGTAAGAAAAGTCAAAATTGGAAGACAAGGCACAATGTGAAGCTTTAGACAGTTCAGCAGATTCTCAGAGCAAGCATTTTGAGTTTCAGATGACCCCAACAAGCCTGTCAGGTCAGATAAAAACTCCTCAGATTCAGATGAAGACAGGAAGAAACCTACTCAAGAGCAACGGTTACAAATTAAAATCATTATTGAGGCAGTCAGACAGAGTTTCAGTGCCATCAATCAGATATGACTAAGGAACCAAGTCTCTTTTGCATTGGTAACGAAAGCCGGAGATCCTGACAGTTAAAAGGAGGCAATTGAAGTAGACAATAGTGACAAGTGGGCCATAGCCATGAAACAGAAGATAGAGTCTTCGGAGAAGAATCAAACATTTAGTGAATCTACCAAAGGGTTCTAAAGCAATAGGTTGCAGGTAAGTCTTTTGAAAGAAAGACAATGAGCAATACAAGGCAAGTTTAGTTCCCAAAAGGTATTCTCAGAAAGAGGGAATTGACTATAATGAGATTTTTCTCTCCTGTAGTCAAGCATATATCTTTTGATTGTTGGCAATCGTGGCTCAAGGTGATCTCAAGTTGGAGTAGGTGGATGTGAAAACAATATTTTGTAGGATCTAAAAAATAAGGCAACACAAACACTAAAAAGGAGATGAATAATGTTTATAAACTTTTAATAACAAAAATAAACTACTTGCAGGAAAGTAAAATGCACAGAATAAATCTCAAAAAAATGCAAACACATTTTGGAACTTGATTTTGATGATACATTTGTGAAGTCATTTCATTGGAGCTCTATCTTATAAGCTTATTCAAGAGTCCTACATACTCATGACTTCCTAAGGATAATGGCTATGGTTGTGTATTGTAATGTTTTATTAAAATGTTAAAAGCCTTGAACGCACACGCACATCATAAGTCCTATTAGTCGACTTATACTCTTGATTAGCCGACTTATATCAACTATAGTCGACTTATTCCTAACTATAGTCGACTTAGTTTTGCTTCAGATACATATCAACTCTCTGTTTCTATTCTGCATACCATGATTAGTCGACTTATACCTTCCCCTAGTCGACTAATAACAGTTGTAGTCGACTTATAACTACTGCTGGTCGACTAAGTTCAGTTTTTAGAAACATGTCATTTGTATCAGCCATTCCTTAGCCGACTTGCCCCCTTTATAAGTCGACTACTCTAGGCAAAAATCATTGACCTAGTCGACTAACCCTCTTCTCAAGTCAACTAATGGCAGTTTCTGACTGTTAGTCAGTTTTTGATTTCTGGTGTTTTATCCAACGTTTCAAAATTCAAATTCAAGTTAATAACTTTCCTAACTGACTATGGATTTCACTTATAAATAGGGATGTTGTCCTAGGCTAAAAAAACCAATTCATATTAATAGTTTTCTGCCCAAAAAATCTATTCAAAAATCTGTTTTTCAGATTCTATTTCCACTTTCTATTCTTCAGACAAATTCCAATCCTTTAGTGAAGAATTCTGAGAGTCCACCTATAAGAGTCCTTGTTCACGATCACATACAGATTCAAGGCTTATAGGATTGATTGTAATTACTCAAAGAGAAAGATTGTACAAGAGCGTCTTCGGGTTGAAGAGAAGTTGTACAAGGTGTTATTGTCTTCTTAGTTGTAAGAAGAGTTGTATACATTTGGCAAAGGGGATTTGTCAAGTGGTGTACAAGGTGTTGATTTTGAGTATACAAAATCAAGATAAGAAAAATCTCAAGCGGTGGCTTGGGGACTGGATATAGGTCAAAAGGACCGAACTGTTGGCCCAAAGGCCTATCACTCTAGTTTTGATGATGATCAACTCATGTAGTTATAATACTAATGATCTTGTGTTTATTTAGTTTCAGATTTGTGATCAAGATCTTAGTGGTGTGTGGCTTCAACAAAAGATTTAAAGTCAAGTTTTGGAGCTAACACGGTTTGATTCAAGAACTTATGCGTCAAGACCACATCAAGTACTCAAGAGAAGTCTAGCTCTATGGATCGTGTTTGGACCAAGTCAAGAAGATGAGAAGACATCAAGTGAAGACTTCAAGATCAAGACTTGAGTCTAGGTTTGTTTTTATAAGATTTTATTTTTAGATTAAAATGTAAAGGATAGAATAGTTGGTGGATTGCTCAAGTATACCATATACTCACACACTCTTGATTTAAATGAGTTTTCATAAAAGAATTTTTATTTTGGAAAAATACAAAAGAGTTTTCTTTTTGAAAAAAAACCGTTTTGATTTTTGGTATTCAAAGTTACATGTATTTAACCAAAACCAGATTTAGAGCTTAATGCCAAAAACATAGATAGTTCACCATGTTTTTGTAGTGGATCATATTCATACACTCTATGCTTTCAAAGTGTTTAAAATATCTTATTTTTTTATTTGGAGAAGTTTTGGAAAAATAAGTTTGGAAAAACCAATTTGGAAAAATACAGTTTTTGTTTTGAGCCAAATTTTCTAAGTTACAAAAATAGTTCAAATTATTTGTAACATGTCTTGATTTTGCTCAAACATGTTTGATTATCAAAGTATAATGTTAAAACTATTTTTGTAGATTTTTTATGATTTTATGGGATTTTATTGAGTCAAAAATAACCAAGTTTTTAATCCCAGAATTCTTGTCCTGGCTTCAGCCGGTCGACCGGGCCGGTCGACCAAAGCTTGAAGTCGGTCGACCGAGCCGGTCGACCGACGTGCACAGACGTGCACGCCAGCCTTTGCTGGAGGGCCGGTCGACCGGGACGGTCGACCGCCAGAGAGCTCTGCTCTCTGGAAAGCCCCAGTCGACCGGCCCGGTCGACCGACAGAGAGATCTGCTCTCTATTCCAGGGTCTCGGTCGACAGACCGGTCGACCGCTGCCCCAACGGTCAGAAATCTGACCGTTGGCGGTCGACCGGGCGGTCGACCGTCAGACCAACCTGGCTCCAACGGCTAGTTTTCTAGCTCTATAAATTGGGGCTTTTGGGGGCTGATTTCTACAAGATTTTCAAGTGGGATTTGAGCTAGTTTTTCCAACTCTATTATGAAGTTTTCTCCACTTATTTGAGAGCAAATATTTCCAATCAAAAGGAAAGTTTATCAAGAGTGTTTTTAAAGTGATTTCCTTGAGTTTTCCTCCACCATTTCAATCCTTGTTTTCTCACAAAACACTTGAGCCATCCATTGCTATATCTACCTATAGGGATTTGTTGTGAGAGGATTTTAGGTGATCAAAGAGTTGTGATCACCAAAGTTCCATCTTTGTACTTTGAGGAGGCGGACAAGTGTGTTCGCGGTGTTTCGAGTTTGTGTGTGGACTCGGTTTTTGAGGTGTGGCCTCGGCGAGCTTGTGGGCTTGCGGTGTGTACGGGACTAGAGAGTCCAAGGAGTTCAAGTGTGAACTCGCCTTGTAGGTGTTGTGGCACCGAGTGATCTGGTGGGATCGATTTTAGTGAAAATCCTTCATAGTGTTGAAGGCGGGGACGTAGAGCAAGTGTGCACGAACCTCGAAACAAATCTCCCGTGTTTGCGATTGCTCACTCTCTATCTCTTACTCTTGTTTATATCTTGCATGCTTATATTGCTTTCATCTTTATATGCTTGATATATATTGTGAGCTTAATTGTTATATGCTTGGGGATTGTTTGCTAACACTTGTATTCAACCAAAGAAGCCAACGCGGCACCTCAGCTCTTATTTAGAGGAATCTTGAGGAGTTAGTCCAGAGCCCTTCACGGGGAATTCGGCTACACTCTTGTGTTATACTTGGTGTTTAGTTTAAATAGTTTTAGTTTGCATCATATAAGTTTTAATTCCGCATTATTGACCATTAGATTAGCTCATCACCTATTCACCCCCCCTCTAGGTGATTTACACGAACCAGGATAAATCACTTGTGTTTGAGTTTGATTTACTTTCTGTGATTTAATTTCCTTTTGTACAAGTTTATATTTAACGCTAATCATCCTTTGTTTAAGGTTGTGTTTGATCGGGAGAAAAACCGCACACAAAAAGTATATGTTTTGAAATTGATATTTAAAGTGTATGTGCTTTGGCTTCCTCGATACTTTCGTTATAGCATAGAGGCTAAAACGAGTCGAATCCCCAAGGACGAGAAGCGATAGAAGCTTTACCGGTTGATTCACGTGTGTGTTAAAAGTTCTTCAATATTTTAAAGAATGAAAAGAAAAGAAAACAAAGGATGAAAAGAGAAGTCCAGTGAAACACAAAGAAGTGGGAACATAGAAGATAAAATGTTTGTGGTTTTTGAAAGTATTTCTAAAACAAAGTGAAAAGATATAAAAAAACTCATGGCTACTAACTACTAATGGCTCCACCAACATGCTAATCTCTTAGTGATAGTTGCCTCACATGTATCATTAGCCATAACTAGTCCTTGGTTCAAGAGCGTTACAAAGCATGGCTCATATGTTAAATTTCATATCCAAATTCAACCAACAAGTGCAAGCTACACTTAAATCATCAAAACCCAATGAGAGCAAGCATGAAATAAAGTAATGTTAGCTTGTTAGAGATTTAGATGTTAGAGTGTTAGAATCCATCATCATGAGCCATCAATGACTCTTGCATGAGCAAGGCCAAGTAGAGGCTATTAGATTCATGTGGATTATCAAATAAGAAGTTAAACTAGTTAGTGGTTAGTAGCTAGTTGCCATGAGAGAAAACATTAGCTAAACATGTAAAGGAATTAAAGAAGAAAACAAAGATAAGTTAAGGAGTACCTTTCATAGATTGTCACCTTCTATTACAAGCACTCTTGCTTCCTCAGCATGTACCACTCTCTCCTATTACAAGATCTACAAGAAATGAAAAATACAAAGGAGGAAGAAGAAGAACATAACCTAAACTACCCTAAACTATAAAATGGAGATGAAACTATCCTAAAACATTGCATATCTTGCTGAAGGAGAACCCTAGGGGCATTTATAGGCACCAGGGAAAGGGGGCCAGGGGACAAACACTGGCCCAAAGTACGGGCACGGCCGCGCCCGTACAGCCACGGAAATGCGGCCTAGGCCGCGTTTCTCGGCTCTTCTAGAGCCGTGCGCGTGACGCTTCGGGCCGCGTGCTGTCCCGTCTGTCCCCTGTCGTTGCATGTCCCGGTTTCTAGAAATTGGCCCCTAGTTTTGATAAAACAACCCTCCAAAGTCAATGGCTAATCATGTAGGCTTTTAATCACCAATTAAATGGTGATTTAGGGTCTTCTTCTTCATTTCATGTCATGGACCTAGAAATATGCAAGAGAGGTATTATTAATAGAATTTAATATTAAATAAATGTGAAGATGTGGTATGAAATATGCAGTTTTAGAGACTAATCACACCCCCACACTTATCTTTTGCTTGTCCTAAGTAAAACAAAAAACTAAAGAAAATATTACACCACTTTCGCAGGTGACACGATTGCACTGAGCATGTGCAACTAGCCTTAAACCTCTAATTTCCCTAGAGGAGGAGTTTTGTCTCCTGAGGGTTTTCAGCGGACTACACCCATAAAATCCATAAAGAAAGAAATTAAATGTTAGTATTTTGAAAACACATTTTGAAAATAAAGAAAAGTGTTGAAGTACTTTTGTGAAAATATAAGTGATCTAAGGTCATAGGTTAACCAGAAATTATTCTTCCTTAAACTAAGTCGAAATGCAAAATCTTATTATAAATTAAATGTAAGAATTTACAATTGAATTGATTCTTTGATCTTTCATAAAACTCTTAGAAAAATATGCACTTTGTGAACAGTGAAGGTTTTTTTGGGATATCGACTCAAACTTTTATGCCATTAATTTTTGTATATTTATTTATATTTTTTTCTTTTTTTCTTTTTTTCTTCCTTTAGTTTTCTTAGGCTTTCTTATTTACCCGGGTAGTGAGCCTTTAGCCGGTGACTCCCAAACCAGATGATCTTAGGGCAACAGATGAGAAAACATCCCTCAGACTTAAGGATTCGAGTAAACAAAGCCACAAAATTAAAGGGGATTATTTTATTTATGTCCACCATTTTAGGTGTGAATAATCACGTTTCTTGAGGCATAATTACCTAACTTCAATAAGTAATTTTTGTTATCGTATATTTTTTTATGCCATTTTCAGTATTTATTTCAATCCCAAAAATTGTGTAAGTGTGAAGTGCATAAATCTAAGGCAAAAAATTTAAGATCAAATTATCTTTTCAATCTTACTTCTTATCCTAAAATTTAAACAAGATCTATTATTTTGACTCAGTTTAAAATTTCATAATTTTAGGTCTTCCTAATTCCTAATCTTAATTTTCTTAAAAATAAATCAAAACTATTTCCCTTATGTTAAAAAGTTTTGTAAAAAGAAAATAAAAGAGTTTTTATACACAAGAAAATTTTTAAAAATTCCTAAAAAAGAAGTGTAAAAGAAAGAAAATTTAAAACTAGCCCATGTTAGTAAACCCTCCCCCACACTTATCTCATGCATTGTCCTCAATGCATCGTGAATGTGTATATACATAAAACAAATGGGAAGGAATGGAAATTTACCTCATGGTGGTGGCTCCAGTGGTGGTTTGATTGGGCCAAGCGTTGCTACCCAACCAAGATAATGTGAATCTTGAAGGAACCCACCAATGACCTGTCTAATACGACCCAGTAAAAGAATGATTGAATGAATGGTCATATTAAAAAAATTATTCCCATCTAATTTCCAATTTCAAAAATAATTACTGAGTCATTTACTTCAACATTCTTGTCCAACAATGAAGTGTGATTTTGGAAGATGATTGATTTGGACTCAAATAGAACAGGAGTAAAAACCGATATCGACTCGGGAATTTGACTCAGATCAAGTCGAGAGTCAATAATAAGAGTCAAAATTGGTTCAAAAATAGGGTCCAAACCAAAGAATTGATGTTCACACACTTTCCCCATTAATGAAGTGTGATCATAAAAGATTGGTGATTCCATTTCACAATATACTGGTACAGGATTCAATATTGACTCTGGAATAGAAAAAAAAATCTGGTAAAGATATCGGAGTCATTATTGAATCAAAAAGTGAAATAGAATTACCAACTTGAGGTTCAGGATCACTTTGAAGCTCACGTTCAATTTCAGAAAAATGATAACTTGTCAAAATGTCAAGGTGATTTTCAAGATTTTGGGCAAGTTCAAATAGATGTAATGAAATTGAATCTTGATTTTCGTTCACGGAAGGAATGTGAATGGATGAAATGATCGATTCAAGTTCAGGAATTATGGGAATCAAAACTGGCTCAAGAACGTTACATAGTTCAGGTAACACTACAGGAGTCGATATTGATTCAAGGATTGGACTCGAATCGCTAAATTGAAGCTCAGGTTCACATTCATCTTCAAGTTCAATTTCAGGAAATGGATAACTTGCTAAACTATCAAGAGGTTAATGTTGGTCAATTTCAGGTTGCTATGATGAATTGGAACTGGATTCCCAAAATGACATGATTCATGGGTCCAATCAGTAGAGTTAGGGATATAAGGATCGGTCAAAGGTTGACAAGAAAGACTTTCCTCGCTCTTATTTATCAGTTCCTCATAAGTTAGTCGAACCTATTGATAGGCCAAGTAACAGAATTTGGATTTGGAATCATGTCTTCCATATTCTTTGCAATCGGTTCTTCTTGAAAAGGTGAGTATGAAAGTTGATTTCGGAAATTGTGGTGAAATTGTAAGTCCATCAAATTTTGTGATTGTAGCTCGGACTCACACAAGGGTTCCATATTCAAGTCCAGTATTGATGGTTGCTCATTTTAAATCGGTGAGACTGGAAAAGATGAGTAGGACTTTTGAAAATTTGGCTGAGATGATGAGTCTAACATATTTTGAAATAGTTGTAAATTTTCACAAAAGACTTCCAAACGCTCTTCTAGCTCAAATTTTTCTTCAATTGGATGTTCTAGAAAAGAAGTATATGAAGTTTGATTTGGAAGGATTGTGAATTGAGCAAAATTTATTGTTGGGACTCAAGAATGGCTTCCATACTCCTTTCCAAATTGGATTTTTCTTCGGTTGGTGGAACAGGAAAAGGAGGATATGGATCCAAATCTGGGAATGAAAATTGTGGACAAGGTGGTTGAAAATTTGACTCAGGGGAGGTGAATCCCCATTAACTCTGTGAAGAATTGAAATTATTTTGAAAATTATGGTCATAAGATTGGGGGTACGGGTCATATTGACTCGGATAATCCCAACCTGGCATATATGGTTGGTTCATGTTTTACATAGCCGGGTTGGAGTTATCGAGTCAAATGAGGTCAGTGTGAAATATGAATTCATGTTAGGATTGAAAAAATTGTTCTTGTTAAAATCCATATCAAAATTTATAAAAAAGAAAACAAACAAACAAACAAACAAACAAAGAAAAAGAAAACAAGCCTATGTTAGGGTTGACTTAGACTTAGACGACTCCAACTGGTTAGACTGTTCATGGGGGGTACATCATCGAAATTTGACCACGAGTTAATCGGCCAGGTAAGGGCAAGATCAGTGGGAGATATCCGTGCAGGAGCAACGGGCCTAATTATGTCAAACCACTGTTCTTCGAGGTTTCGCCTCTCAAACTCCAACCTTAAACACCGATTTGACAAGAGTCAACTTCTAATTACTTTCTCCTTAGGTCAATCTCTTAAATGAGTCCGAGATGTCCCTAGGGACTAACGTCTAGCAAATTTTATTTAGTCTTGGGTTGTATGAGTTGGAAGGTGATTTTTGGGCTAAGGGAGGGTAATGACTTCCCAACCTTATGTTGTATTGGGTTTTGCCCTTAAATTCAATTCGTGCAAGTGTGCAATATAGATAAGAATAAACACACAAATAGAGTAGATTACCCACGTGTTTGTCCTATACTAAATACAGCGCCATTTGTACACCTCCTATCAATATCACAACACAAGAACAAAATACAGTATATAGTGGAATGAAAATTGACACGTGTCTAGATGCAAATGTCTAAACCGTTTTAAAGCATCCAATTTTTATATTTTAGTTCTTAGAATTATTATAGTGCACAGATAATATCAACAAAAATTAGCAACAGAATATAAGAATACACAAAAATTTACCCAACCACACAAGAACAAGTGTAGACTTCTGCAATGTTAAAACTTTAACTTGCACACCAAAAAACGAAGAAGAAAAGTTAACAAAAACGTGAAATCAAACTGTTCCCATCCCCGGTAACGGCGCCAAAATTTGATCGGGGGGAAAACCGCGCACAAAAAGTATATGTTTTGAAATTGATATTTAAAGTGTGTATGCTTTAGCTTCCTCGATACTTCCGTTATAGCATAGAGGCTAAAACGATTCAAATCCACAAGGACAGGAGGCGATAGAAGATTTACCAGTTGATTCACGTGTGTGTTAAAAGTTCTTCAATGTTTGAAAGACTGAAAAGAAAAGAAAACAAAAGATGAAAAGAGAAGTCCGGTGAAACACAAAGAAGTGGGAACATAGAAGATAAAATGTTTGTGGTTTTTAAAATTTTTAAAACAAAGTGAAAAGATATAGAAAACTCATGGCTAATAACTACTAATGGCTCCACTAAAATGCTAACTCTTAGTGATAGTTGCCTCACATGTATCATTGGCCATCACTAGTCCTTAGTTCAAGAGCGTTAAAAAGTATGGCTCATGTGTTAACTTTCACATCCAAATTCAACCAACAAGTGCAAGTTATACTTAAATCATCAAAACCCAATGAGAGCAAGTATGAAATAAAGTAATATTAGCTTGTTAGAGATTTAGATGTTAGAGTGTTAGAATCTATCATCATGAGCCATCAATGGCTCTTGCAAAACATGTAGATTATCCAATAAGAAGTTAGACTAGTTAGTGGTTAGTAATTTGTTGCCATGAGAGAAAAGATTAGTTAAATATGTAAAAGGAGTTAGAGAAGAAAAGAAAGATAAGTTAAGAGAGCACCTTTCATAGATTGTTACTTTCTATTACAAACACTCTTGCTTCCTCACCATGTACCACTCTCTCTCCTATTACAAGATCTACAAGAAATGAAAAAGGAGAAAGAAGAAGAACACTAACCTAAATTATCCTAAACTACAAAATGGAGATGAAACTACCCTAAAATATTGCATATCTTGCTGAAGGAGAACCTCAAGAGTATTTATAGGCACCAGAGGAAAGGAAGGCCAGGGACAAACCTAGCCCAAAGTATGGGCACGGCCGCGCCTGTATGGCCGGAGAAATGCGGCCTAGACCCCGTTTCTGCGGCTGCGCTTTGGGCCACGTGTTGTCCCGTCTGTCCCCTGTCGGTTGCATATCCCGATTTCTGAAAATTGGCCCCCGATTTTGATAAAATAGCCCTGCAAAGTCAATGGCTATTCATGTAGGCTTTTAATCACCAATTAAATGGTGATTTAGGGCTTCTTCTTCATTTTATGCCATGGACTTAGAAACATGCAAGAGAGGTATTATTAGCAGAATTTAATATTAAATAAATGTGAATATGTGGTATGAAATATGCAGTTTTAGAGACTAATCAGTGTTGACGCAATTTTTAGATCCTACAATTGGTATCAAAGCCCTACATACCCAGTCAACAACTTATAAGGATGACAACGGAGTTTTCTTCATCACAATTCAGAGAAGGACATTGTACACAACGTCCACCACTATTTGATGGATCCAACTACAGCTATTGGAAGTGTAAAATGAAGATTTACTTGCAATCGCTCAACTATGAACTATGGAATATAGTAGAAGCATCGTACACCAAGCTGACAACCAACTGCACTGCTTGGAGTGATGATCAAAAGAAGAATGCGAATCTTGATGCCAAAGCGATGAATGCGTTATTCTGTGCCTTAACCAAAGAAGAATTCAATCGTGTGTCAACAGTGACATATGTAAATCAAATATGGCACATACTACAGGTAACACATGAAGGTACAAATATGGTTAAAGAATCTAAAATTTCTGTTCTTGTTCACAGGTTCGAACTCTTCAAGATGATGGAGAACGAAACAATTTCAGAAATGATAACAACGTTCACTGACATAACAAATTCCTTAGCATCCCTTGGAAAGGAATACACCCAAGCCAAAAAAGTTCGTAAGATCCTTTGTGCACTCACATCAAATTGGGAGAAGAAGACAACTGCAATTGAAGAAGCAAATGATCTCTCCACTATGTCATTAGAAAACCTTATTGGCAATTTAATGGCATATGAAGTACAACTGAAAGACAGAAAGAAGGATGAACAACAACCTTTCTCAAAGAAGAAAGAACTTGCCTTCCATGCATCCTCAGATACGGACAATTCAGATGACGATGAAGAGGAGATGGCAATGCTCTCAAGAAAATTCAGAAAATTCTTGAAGTAAGGTAAGTTTAATCCTATATGTTTTAATTGTAATAAAACAGATCATATGAAGAAGGATTGCCCATTGCTCAAAAATAAAGAAAAATTCAAGAGCAAAAAGTTCAAAAAGAAGAAAGATTATCAAGCATCATGGGATAATAGTGATTCCTCTTCCTCTAACGAAGAAGAAGATACTGAACATGCCAACATTTATTTCATGGCTCAAAAAGAAGATGAGGTACAATATACTGAACTCTTAGATGCATTTCATGAATTATATAATGATCTTAAGAATGAAAAAATAAAGAATAAAGTTTTGTCAAAGAAAAATGAAAAACTTATCAAAGAAAATTCATGCTATGTTTCTCAAATTTCTTCTATAAATTCTCAAAAAGAAAATATAATGCTTAAAAAAGAAACTAAGTCTTTAAATGAATGAATTTCTGTTTTAGATAAAGACATGTCAAGTTTCAAAAATATGAAGAGATTTTGAAAAATGTGACTAAATTTAATCAAGGAAGAGAAAAGTTAAATGATTTGTTATCATATCAAAAGATGTCACATAATCATTATGATCTTGGATTCTTAGATCAGAGTGGAAAATCTACACATGTTAATGAAAAGAATTATAATCCATATAATTCTTTTGTGAAAAGAAATACTGACATTATTTCAAAAAGAATTAAGAACAAGTACATATGGATTCCTAAAAACTTAAGCATTTTTTATAAAAATACTTATATTGCATCATACATATATTCTATATGTAATTCATGCAATTATGTGTATACTAATAAATAGAAACCAAATTCAAATTGGATTTGGATTTATAAAGGTTAATGCTTGGATCTTATAATGATTGATACCATTCTAATGTTTATTTTTCAGGTACCGTATAAAAAATTTGATAGAAAAATATTTCAAACATTTATCATATATATATATATATATATATATATATATATATATATATATATATATTTGTTATGATATATTTTTTGCAGGGGAGAACACATGTTTTTCCATATCTGTTATAACCTTTGGGACTTGATTTTGATGATACATTTGTGAAGCCATTTCATTGGAGCTCTATCTCACAAGCTTATACAAGAGTCCTACATGCTCAAAACTTCCTAAGGATAATGGTTACTCTTGATTAGTCGACTTATGTCAACTATAGTCGACTTACTTCTAACTATAGTCGACTTAGTTTTGCTTCAGATACATATCAACTCTCTGTTTCTATTCTGCATACCATGATTAGTCAACTTATTCTTTTCCCTTGTCGACTAATAACAGTTATAGTCGACTTATGACTACTGCTAGTCGATTAAGTTCAGTTTCCAGAAACATGTCATTTGTATCAGCTATTCCTTAGTCGACTTGCCCCCTTTATAAGTCGACTACTCTAGGAAAAAATCATTACCCTAGTCGACTAACCCTCTTCCTCAAGTCAACTAATGGCAGTTTCTGACTCTTAGTCAGTTTATAATTTCTAGTATTTTATCCAACGTTTCAAAATTTAAATTCAAGTTAATAACTTTCCTAACTAACTATAGATTTCACCTATAAATAGGGATATTGTCCTAGGCTAAAAACACCAATTCATATCAATAGTCTTCTGCCCAAAAACTCTGTTCAAAAATCTGTTTTTCAGAAAACTGTTTCCACTTTCTATTCTTCACACAAATTCTAATCCTTTAGTGAAGAATTCTGAGAGTCCACCTATAAGAGTCCTTGTTCACGATCACATACAGATTCAAGGCTTATAAAATGATTGTAATCACTCAAAGAGAAAGATTATACAAGAGCGTCTGTTGGAACTTGTTTTGATGAAGATATTTATGAAGCAAATCATTTGGAGCTCTAACACAAGCCAATTCAAGAGTTCTTCATGATCAAGACTTCCCAAGGAGAGTTGCTAATGATATGTACTGTAATGGTCAATATCATGTTAAAAGCCTTGATGCACACACACATATCATAGCCTATTAGTAAACTTGATCACCTATTAGTAGACTTGACCCTTCCTATTAGCAGACTTGACTCTTCTTATTAGCAGACTAATAGGGTTATTAGTCGACTTATCAAAACTATTAGTCGACTAATACATGTCATTAGTCGACTTATAGAAAATACTAGTCGACTAATACATGGTATAGTCGACTTATAGGTTTCCTTAGTCGACTATCTTTTGTCCTGGAAGATCCCAACTCTCTTTTTGTCACTGTTAGTCGACTTAACATTTTATATAGTCGACTTATATCCAAGACTAGTCGACTAACCCAGTATAAATTGCCCAACTTAGTCGACTAACCCATATGTCAAGTCGACAATAGGCAGTTTCTGACTGTTGGACGGTTTCTATTATCTGGTCTTTTGTGCAACGTTTTCCAACGTTCCTATCATTTGAATTGCTCCTATAACTACCCTAACTTACCCTAGTCTTCAGCTATATAAAGGGTGGTTAGTCCAAAGGCTAAAAAAAAAAAGAAAAATCTTCAGTTTTTCAAAACCAAAATTCTGTCAAAATCTAAAAACTGTTTTTCTAACTTCTGTTCTTCACCAAAAGTCATTTCCATTGTGAAGTTCTCTGAAGTTTCTCCTATACTAGACCTTATCCATGTTCATACACAATACCAAGGCTTATAGGAAAGTTGTAATACTCAAAGCAAGTATTGTACACGGGTGGCTTCTTGGTGTAGAGGCAGTTGTACAAGGTGAAGTTTGTTCTCTTGGTGGAAGAGAAGGTGTTCTCTTGGTAGAAGAGAAGGTGTACACATTTGGCAAAGGGGATTTGTCAAGTGGTGTGCATGGTTGTGATTTTGGGTGTACAAAATCAAGGATAAAGGAAAATCTCAAGCGTGTGGCTTGGGGACTGGATGTAGGTCACAAGGACCGAACCAGGATAAATCTCTCTTGTTTGCGTTTGTCTATTCTCTGAGATTTATTTTCCTTTTTGCAAGTTTATTTATTTGCTTAACGTTAATCCTTCTTGTTTTAGTTTTGTGTTGACTTGGGTATTTTTAGATCCATAATTGCCAACAGAGATAGTTCCGCATTTGACATTATCTCGGGACCAACAATTGGTATCAGAGCAGGTCCAACAATTGGTATCAGAGCCCTGCATACCTAGTCAACAACAAGCAAGGATGGCAATGGAGTTCCCTTCGTCACAATTCAAAGAAGGACATTCTACACAATGTCCACCGCTATTTGACGGATCCAACTACAACTATTGGAAGTGTAGAATGAAGATCTACTTGCAATCGCTCAACTACGAACTTTGGAACATCGTAGAAGCATCGTACATCAAGCCAACAACCAACTATAACGTTTGGAGTGATGATCAAAAGAAGAATGCAAACCTTGACGCCAAAGCGATGAATGCCTTGTTCTATGCATTAACCAAAGAAGAGTTCAACAGAGTGTCAACAGCCACTTCTGCACATCAAATATGGCATACTCTTCAGGTAACACACGAAGGCACAAATAAAGTTAAAGAATCTAAATTATCTGTTCTTGTCTATAGGTTTGAATTATTCAAAATGGAAGAGAATGAAACCATATCAGAAATGGTTACAAGATTCACTGACATTACCAATTCCTTAGCATCCCTTGGAAAGGACTACACCCAAGTCGAAAGAGTTTGTAAGATCCTTCGTGCACTCACACCAGAATGAGAGAAGAAGACAACCGCAATTGAAGAAGCAAATGATCTCTCAACTTTGTCGTTAGAAAATCTAATCGGTAATCTAATGGCATATGAAGTGCAATTGGAAGAAAGAAAGAAGGAGGAACGACAACACCACTCAAAGAAGGAAATTGCCTTCCATGCATCCTCCGACACGGACGATTCCGATGACAATGAAGAGGAGATGGCAATGCTTTCAAAGAAATTCAGGAGATTTCTAAAGCAAGGTAAATTTAAATGCTTTAATTGTAATAAAACAGGTCATTTAAAGAAGGATTACCCTTTGCTCAAGAATAAAAGCAAATACAAGAGCAAAAAGTTCAAAAAGGTGAAAGACTATGAAGCCTCATGGGAAAACAGTGATTCCTCTTCCTCTGACGAAGAAGAAACCACTGAACGTGTTAACCTATGTTACATGGCAATAGAAGATGATGAGGTATCATTTACTGAACTTTCTAATGCATTTCATGAATTATTTAATGATCTGAAAAATGAAAAACTGAAAAATAAAGTTTTATCAAAAGAAAATAAAAAACTTTTAAATGAAAATTCATGTTATGCTTTACAAGTTTCTTCTATAAACTCTCAAAAAGATGAGTTTGAAAAAGTAATATCATCTTTGAAAAATGATAATGAGAAGTTTATAAAGAAAATATTTTTCTTAAAAAGGAAACTATGTCTTTGAATGAAAGGATTTCTATATTGGATAAAGACATGTTAGTTTTCAAAAAGAAATATGAAGATATTTTGAAAAATGTGACTAAGTTCAATCAAGGAAAAGAAAATTGAATGATTTGTTATCTTTTCAAAACTTGTCACATAATAATTATGGTATTGGATATATTGAAAAATCTTCATATGTTAGTAATCCATATGTGAAAAGAAAGTCTAATCATGTTTCAAAAAGGATGAAGAATAAGTTTATATGAATTCCTAAGAATTTAAGTATTCATGATAAAAATACATATATTGCATCATACATTCATAATATATGTAATTCATGCAACTATGTGTATACTAATAGGTGGAAACCAAATTCAAAATGGATTTGGACTCTTAAAGGTTAATATGTTCTTTTATGATTGGTACCATCTAACGTTTATCTTTCAGGTACCATATAAGAAGTCAAGAACAATACTTCATATTTATACATTTTATGATATATTTGTTGCAGGGGGAGAACATCAATGTTTCTATATCTGTTACAACCCATTTTCTGCAGGGGGAGGAAAATATAACTTATGTTCTGCATGGGGAGCATTTGTGCACACAAAGTATCATCGTCAAAAAGGGGGAGAATGTTGGAACTTGTTTTGATGAAGAATTTATGAAGCAAATCATTTGGAGCTCTAACACAAGCCAATTCAAGAGTTCTTCATGATCAAGACTTCCCAAGGAGAGTTGCTAATGATATGTATTGTAATGGTCAATAGAATGTTAAAAGCCTTGATGCACACACATATCATAGCCTATTAGTAGACTTGATCACCTATTAGTAGACTTGACCCTTCCTATTAGCAGACTTGACTCTTCTTATTAGCAGACTAATAGGGTTATTAGTCGACTTATCAAAACTATTAGTCGACTAATACATGTCATTAGTCGACTTATATAAAATACTAGTCGACTAATACGTGGTATAGTCGACTTATAGGTTTCCCTAGTCGACTATCTTTTGTCCTGGAAGATCCCAACTCTCTGTTTGTCACTGTTAGTCGACTTAACAGTTTATATAGTCGACTAATAGATGTTGTAGTCAACTTATATCCAAGATTAGTCGACTAACCCAGTATAAATTGCCCAACTTAGTCGACTAACCAATATGTCAAGTCGACTATAGGCAGTTTCTGACTGTTGGACGGTTTCTGTTATCTGGTCTTTTGTGCAACGTTTTCCAACGTTCCTATCATTTGAATTGCTCCTATAACTACCCTAACTTATCCTAGTCTTCAGCTATATAAAGGGTAGTTAGTCCAAAGGCCAAAAAAAAAAGAAAAATCTTCAGTTTTTCAAAACTAAAATTCTGTCAAAATCTGAAAACTGTTTTTCCAACTTCTGTTCTTCACCAAAAGTCATTTCCATTGTGAAGTTCTCTGAAGTTTCTCCTATACTAGACCTTGTCCACGTTCATACACAATACCAAGGCTTATAGGAAAGTTGTAATACTCAAAGCAAGTATTGTACACGGGTGGCTTCTTGGTGTAGAGGCAGTTGTACAAGGTGAAGTTTGTTCTCTTGGTGGAAGAGAAGGTGTTCTCTTGGTGGAAGAGAAGGTGTACACATTTGGTAAAGGAGATTTGTCAAGTGGTGTGCATGGTTGTGATTTTGGGTGTACAAAATCAAGGATAAAGGAAAATCTCAAGCGTGTGACTTGGGGACTGGATGTAGGTCACAAGGACCGAATCAGGATAAATCTCTCTTGTTTGCGTTTGTCTATTCTCTGAGATTTATTTTCCTTTTTGCAAGTTTATTTATTTGCTTAACATTAATCCTTCTTGTTTTAGTTTTGTGTTGACTTGGGTATTTTTAGATCCATAATTGCCAACAGAGATAGTTCTGCATTTGACATTATCTCAGGACCAACAGCGTCTTCGGGTGAAGAGAAGTTGTACAAGGTGTTGTTCTCTTCTTGGTTGTAAGAAGAGTTGTATACATTTGGTAAAGGGAATTTGTAAAGTGGTGTACAAGATGTTAATTTTGGGTGTACAAAATCAAGGATAAGGAAAATCTCAAGCGGGTGGCTTGGGGACTGGATATAGGTCAAGAGGACCGAATCAGGATAAATCACTTGTGTTTACGTTTGATTTACTTTCTGTAATTTAATTTTCTATTGTGTAAGTTTATATTTAACGCTAGTCATCCTTTGTTTGAGTGTTGTGTTGATGTAATATTTA
The DNA here is from genome assembly GCA_038442645.1 of Agave tequilana. Taxonomy (NCBI): domain Eukaryota; kingdom Viridiplantae; phylum Streptophyta; class Magnoliopsida; order Asparagales; family Asparagaceae; genus Agave; species Agave tequilana. The sequence continues at coordinate 26,489 of JAVJIF010018043.1, read as the reverse complement.
GATCCTACAACACAAATACGAGAAATTTTATCCTGATTTGGTTCTTGTGACCCACATTCAATTACCAAGCACCCCGCTTAAGATATTTTTATCCTGATTTTGATACACCCTAAAATCAACTCCTGCACACCAGTTGACAAAACACCTTTCATCAAACCTGTACAACTCTTTTTTACACCAAGAAGACACTTTCTTTGATTGATTACAATGTTGTCTATAAGTCTTGAAACTTATATGTTATTGTGAAAAAGGTATCTTATAGGAGGGCTCAGAATTCTTCATAAGTGATTTAGAATTGTGTGAAGAACAGAAAGTTGAAATAGTTTTCTGAAAAACAGAACTTTTTAACAGAGTTTTTGGACAGAAAACTAATGATTTGGTTTGGTGAATTCATCCAAGGACAACATCCCTATTTTCAGGTGAAATTAATGGTTAGTTAGGGAAGTTAATAACTCAAATTTAAAAATCAAAACGTTGAATAAAACACCAGAATATCAAAAACTGAATAACAGTCAGAAACTGAACTTAGTCGACTAGTATAAGAAATTTGTCCTAGGTTAGCTGACTATATAAGAGGATAAAGACCAAGTCGACTATATTAATCTGACACAGATTGATAGGTCTATGAAAACTAAAACTAATTGACTATATATGAGGATTAGTCGGCTAATTTTGATTATAGTTAAAAAATAGATAATAGATAATTTTCTGAGAAAATACTTAGTCGACTATAGGATATGTTAGTAGACTATAGAAGGGGATAAGTCGACTATAAGACTATTTTGTGTGTGTGATCAAGGTTTTTAATAATTGTCTAAAAATACACAAAAATAGTAAATATCCTTGTATCATTTTAAGCTACCAGAACTCAGAACTAGCTCTTTAGATTGAGCTCCAATGTACCTACATCACAATTATTATCATCAAAATCTAAGTTCCAACATTCTCTCCCTTTTTGATGATGACAAGCTGTGTGAATAAAACCCCCCTACGGAGAAACTCCCCTTGCAGAGAACAGATATAACATATGTATACATACATACATACATACATACATACATACATACATACATATATACATACATACATACATATATATATATATATATACATATATATATATATATATACATATATATATATATATATATATATATATACATATATATATATATATATATATATAACAAGAGTTCTCCCCCTGCATAAAATACATCATGACAACATATATGATATATTATATTTTGCAATACCAAGTGTTTGGAATAACAGCTATCAAGTATCCACTTTTCTTTATAAGGTACCTATCAGATAAAATATTTTATATTGTACCTTTCATGACAGGGTGTGAAAAAGATTAGTCTTTAGGAATTCAAACCCAATTTAAATTTGGTGTCCATCTGTTAGTGTAAACATAATTACAAGAATTACAAACTTGATGTATATATGATATAATATAGGCATTTTTATTCCCAATATTTAGATTTTTAGGAATCCATATATATTTATACCGAGATCTTTTTGAAATAGTATTATTGTTTTTCTTAACAAAAGAATTATATGTAACATAATTATTCTTTTTGTAAATATGTGTAGGTTTTTCAAATTTATCTCTTGAAAATCCAAGACCAAAACAATTATTTGAAATCTTTTGATAAGACAATAAATCATTTAGATTTTCTTTTCTCTTATTAAATGTTGTCACATTTTTCAAAATTTCTTCATATTTAATTTTGAAACTTGTCATTTCTTTATCTAAAATAGAAATTCTAGAATTTAAAGAAACAGTTTCTCTTTTAAGCAAAGCATTCTTTTTAAGAAATTCTGATTATATTTTTTTTAAAGATGAAATAACTTTTTCAAAATCTGATTTTTGAGAATTTAAGGAAGACATTTGAGAAATATGAAGTGAATTTTTTTTGTTGAGTCTTTCATTTTCTTTTGTTAAAATTTTATTTTTAATCTTTTCACTTTTGAAATCATCATATAGTTCATTAAATGCATCCAATAATTCAGCGTACTTTTATACCTCATCTTATCATAAAACAGACCTTAGCAATTTTAGTGGCTTCTTCATCAGAGGAAGATGAATCACTATTCTCCCAAGTTTCCTACTAATCTTTCTTCTTTTTGTTGAATTTGTTGAAAGTCTTGAAGTTCCTTTTGTATTTTAGTAATGGGTAATCCTTCTTTATATGACATGGTTTATTACACTTAAAACTAAGAGGATTAAACTTATCTTGTTTCAAGAACTTCCTGAATTTTCTTGAGATCATCACCATTTTCTCTTCATTATCGTCTGAATTGTCCAAATCTGAGGATGTATAAAAGGAAAGTACTTTCTTCTTAGATTAAAGTTGTTGTTCATCCTTCTTCCTATCTTCAAGTTGAACTTCATATGCCATTAAATTACCAATAAGAATTTCTAATGACATTGTTGAGAGGTCATTTGCTTTTTCTATTGCAGTAGTTTCTTCTATCAATCTGAATGCACGGAGAACCTTTCTAACTTTTTCAACTTGAGTGTATTCCTTTCCAAGGGCTACTAAGAAATTTGTAGCGTCAGTGAACCTTGTAACCATTTCTGCCATGGTTTCACTCTCCATTTTGAAAAGTTCAAACCTGTGAATAAGAACAGAGATTTTAGATTCTTTAACTTTATTGGTACCTTCATGTGTTATCTGTGAAATCTGTCATATTTTATTTGCAGATCTGGTCGTTGGCACACGATTGAATTCTTCTTTGTTCAAGGCACATAAAAGCGTGTTCATTGCTTTGGCATCAAGATTGATAGACTTCTTTTGTTCTTTACTTCAAACATTATAATTGGTGGTAGGCTTGGTGTATGGTGCTCCACAATGTTCCACAATTTGCAAGTAGATCTTCATTTTATACTTTCAGTAATTGTAGCTTGATCCATCAAATAACAGTAGACGTTGTGTAGAATTTTCTTCCTTGAATTGTGATGAAGGAAATGAAAATACACCTAGAGGGGGTGAATAGGTGTATGGCTCATCTAATGAAGAATGATACAGAATTAAAAACTAATTGCAACACACTAAGTTTAACCAAAGAGTGTAGCCGAACTCCCCGTGATGGGCTCTGGACTATCTCCTTTAAATTCCTCTAAATAAGAGTTGAGGTGCTATATGAAGCTCTCTTGGTTCAACACTAGTGAGGCACACAATCAATACCAAACATATACATGATATGAGCAATATGAATCAATGCAAGATAAGAGAGAGAGTTTAGAGATAGTGGTCAATCACAAACACTGAGATATGTTTCAAGGTTCGAGCCACTACTCTACATCCCTGCCTTCACACAGAATGATTTCCACTATACGTCCACACAGGACCTCCCACATAGGTAACCTCCGCTGAGAATTTGACAAATACAAATTAGGAGTACACGACTCCTCTCTCCAACAAAACAACATCTACACAAGAGGCTAGGTTTAACACAATCACCTCACACAAGAGGGATAAGGCACTAAGCCAAACAATAATCACCTCTTTACTAAGAGGGACAAGGCACAAAGCCAAACCTGAAATATCACCTAGAGGGGGGTGAATAGGTGCTGGCTAATCTAATGGTCACTTATGAACAAATAATGCGGAATTAAAACTAAGTTGACCAAATTAAAAATTCTTTTTAATTAAACACTTATGTATAACTCAAGAGTGTTGCCGAATTCCCCTTGCGAGGCTCTGGACAAGCTCCTCTAGATTCCCCTTGAATGGGTTGAGGTGCCGCGTTGGCTCTCTTGGTTGAATACTAGTGTTAACAACAATCCCAAGCAAGTATGTATATCAATTATGAGCACAAGGGAAATATATCTAGCAAGTAAATGATAAAGACAATAACGCATGCAAGATATAAAAGAGACAAAGAGAGAGAGAGGATAGAGTAAGCAATCGCAAACACAAAGGGTTGTTTCGAGGTTCGAGCACACTTGCTCTACATCCCCGCCTTCGACACACGAAGGGTTTCCACTATGCAAGATCCCAATGGATCTCTCCTCGGTGCCGCACACCTACAAACCCTCGGACCCCTTAAGTCCCTTACACACCACAAGCCCACCGGCTCGTCGAGGCCGCACCTCGCACCACAAGTTCGCACCCGAACTCAACCACCAACAACGAGCACACTTGCCCGTTTCCACAAAGAACAAGGAAAAATCTCTTTGATGATCACAACACTTGATCACCTAAAGAGTACTCTCACTACAACACACCTATAGGATGATAGACAATGATTTGCTCAAGTGTGTGGTGAGAAAATGAAGGAAAGAAAGCTTTGGTAGAAAACTCAAAGATCACTAAACACTCTCTTGATAAAAACTCTTCCTTTTGATTGGAAGTATTTGCACTTAAATTTTGTGGAGAAACTCTTCTAAAAGTATCAGAAAATCTGCTCAAGAAGTCTCAAAAATCTTAACCTTAAAACCATTGACAAAACCCCCTTTTATAGGCTGCCCAGAAAAAGAGCCGTTGGGGCTGTGTCAGTGCTGTCGGTCGACCGCCGGTCGACCGGCCAACGGTCATTTTTCTGACCGTTGCAGCCACCGGTCGACCGGCTCGGTCGACCGATAACTTCCAGAGAGCAGAACTCTCTGGACCGGTCGACTGCCAGTCGACCGCTCGCCTGGATTTGAACTGTCGGTCGACTGGGTCAGTCGACTGGACATTTCCAGAGAGCAAGCTCTCTTGGTCGGTCGACCGACCCGGTCGACCGGCCACTGTGCTGACAACGTGCACATGGCTGTGCACTTCGGTCGACCGGTCCAGTCGACCGGTTGGCCTGTCAGCCAGTTTTCCAGGTCAGAAATCTGTACAAAAAATCTTTTTTTATAAAATCCTAAAAATACATGTAAATTCTACAAAAATAGTTTTACCAATATACATGAGAGAACAAACATGCTTGCACAAAATCAAGACATGTTATAGATGTTTTGGTCTATTTTTGTAACTTGGAAATATTAGCTAAATAACTAAAATGAATTTTTCAAAACATGTTTTTCCAAACTTGTTTTTCTAAATCTTCATCAAATACAAAAACAAGATATTTGAGTTCATTTAAAAACATGGTGTGTATGGATATGATCCACTACACAATCAATAAGAAATATCTATGTTTTTGACAATAAGCACTAAGTATGGTTTTGGTTATAAGATATGCAAACTTGAAATACCAAAATCCAAGATAAATATTTTTGTCTCAAAGAAAATCTTTGTTCTAAGTAAAAATTCTTTTCTAAAAAGAAATCTTTTATGAAATCAATTAAATCAAGAGTTCTATCAAGAGTGTGTGTGTGTGATATAACTTGAGCAATCCACCACTATCTATCCTTTACATTTTTACTAAAACAAAAAATACAAATTCTATACCTAGACCCAAGTCTTCATCTTCTTGAAGTCTTCACTTGAAGCTTCTCATCTTCTTGACTTGGTCCAAGCTTGATCCAAAAACTCCTTGGATCACCACATGCAAGCTCCAAATCTTGATCTTTTATCCTTTGTTGAGCTATGCACCTACTAAGATCTTGATAAAGAATCTGTCACTAAATAAACACAAGATCATTAGTAACTATAACTACATGAGTTGATCATCATCAAAACTAGGGTGAGGGGCCTTTGGGCCAACAATCTCCCCCTTTTTGATGATGACAAAACTCATGGAGTTATATATGCATGGATTAAAGTAAAGCTTCAAAGAAGCTCCCCCTTAACTCATGCATAATAAATAAGCAATAGATATTCAATGAAGTACATAAAAATGTATGCAAATGAATGCACAAGAATGCACAAATCTTTTTCTCAAACTTTTATATTCTTTTATTTATTTGGTATGCATGAGTAAAAGCACAAGTCAAAATCTTTCTCCCCCTTAAGTAAGGAAATCATGAAATCATGCATATAAAATCACAAATTCTTCTCCCCCTTTTTGTCAATCATCAACAAAGGGTTCAAAGAAAAATACATCAAACAAATTGTTCTCCCCCTTTTTGTTAAAAACAAAGAGATCAAGGAGGGGTAAATACAAATCAATCAATAAAATTTATATGCGATATAAATTCATGAAGAGGAAGACGTTAAGTTAGCTTCCCGACACATATACATTACATGAAAGAGGGATGACAAGCCCTAATTCACATAACGTATAATATGTCATGCATAAGAGGAGATGTGAAGCTCCCCCTACACACGTATATCATATAAAGAAGAGTTGTCAATCTCCTCAATTTATAATATACTCAACATGAATCTATATGTAAGAGAGATGTTAAGCTCTCCTTGCATATAGACAATACAAATCAAAAATTTTGAATTTTTCTTATGAAAACAAAATTTTGAAATATCTTAAAATATAGTATTTTCTTTTAAGGTACCAAATGTAGAACAACCAAATTTTGAATTTTGATACCAATTATGAAATACAATGCATAAGCTTGAAGATAAATAAGATTTGAAGTAAGCTTAGCATTAACAACTTTGTGCTTAAAAATATAAGAGTCAATTTTAGCTAAAGCACAAGTACAAATCATATATATGTATGAAAAAAGTATATCAATTGAAGTAGATACATACATATATGAGAGAACAAAATATGAGTATATACAACAAGAGTCAAATTGATACCAATTGAAAATATCCAATGATACCAATTGAAAAGTAAGCATAAGTGTATACATCATATAATCTACCATATGAAGAATTCGAACTAGTTAAATGAACTTGTTTTAAGAACTAGTACGAGATCCTTCCATCAAGGAATAAGTTAAAAGGTTTTCATGAAAGATCAATGAAACACAAGGCACTAAAAAAGCACTCTATCCATAAAGTCCATATCAAAAGAAGTGAGTGTGATAGTGTTATGTGAAACATGGTATCATGAAAATTAGCAATAAAACTCAATATTCCTTAAAATCATATATTTTGAAAATACGAAAATCATCACAAATTTTAATATATGAAAATCATCAAATTACATTTCATAGCATATGTATGTTTTGACAAGACATTAAGTATACATACATATCCCCAAAATTCAATTGAGTCCTTATAAATAGATTTGCATGAAAAGCAAATGACTCAAGGGTTATCCATGTATATTTTAATGTTTTGGCAAAAGAAACTTATACATGAAATGAAATCACATGATCAAAACATAAATCCAAATGGGAATACAAGTTTAAGAATGTAATGATCATCAACACAAGGCTATACTAGTACATCTAATAGGCACAAATAAGCATTCAACCCAATCATATATAGATTTATTTGTGGTCCATAAGGTGTACAAGTATAAATCCAAGTGTTGACAAATACTAACATCTAAACTAATATTCAATACAATGAAGCATCAAAATTTTGAAATCACAAAAGAATTTATCATAAAAATAGGATCATGTGCAATACTTGAAGAATAGACAACTAGTTTAAATGAATTTTTGACAAACTAGTTACAGATCCTTCATAAATAAAAAATCATATGTTTTTCATGAATAATACTAAATACATAAAAGTTCAAGCACTCATATTCCATAAAGCTCCAAATTATATATTTTCTTGAAGATAGAGTGTTCAAAGGTTATGTAAATAGTATCTACATGAAAATAGTCATAGAAGTCCAAATCAAATCATGACTAAAATCTTTATTCAAACAACAAGAAAATTCATCTTTAAAACATGAATTTTTAACAAATCAACTTAAAATCAATTTTTCATAAATCAACAATCTTCATGGTATATGTATGGTTTATACAAATCTAACAATATGCATACATATCCCAAATATTAAAAGAGTCTATTAAATGTTTGCATGAAGGCAGGAGACTCAAGGATATACAAGTATATTTATTAGATTTGAATTAAGCATGCATATACATGAAGTAAATCACTAAAAATTGGCAAAACATGTATAAAGGAGAATCATCAAAACTAGTCTATACCTACACATAAAGTGGATACAAGTGAGCATGAAGTTCAAAATACATATGAGTCAATTGTAGTTCACTATGTGTACATGTATAAAGGCAAGTTTTGAACAATTCTACATCTAAGCATGTAAATACCACATAAAGCACAAAATCAAAAACATGAACATGCTATGTATGATATATGAAATTAAAAGCATGTACATAACTAAAATAGGAGTTTAGAGGTTGTTACCAACTCCAAAGCTCCAAGCATGGTGGTCTTTCCCACCACAAATTTCCTTGATAGCAATGCATCCAAAAGATTGTCCATCATGTCCATTGCATTCACTACCAAGGCACCAATCCTCTCACGTTTTGTGAGAGCCTCCACCTACATCAAAGTCAAAGGGTGGGGGTTTTGGTGCCCATGTTTTCTTGGGTCCTTTGGGGTTAGCATTGTTGTAAGGAACCCAAAATCTATGATATTTAGCAAAATATAGATATGGTTTCTTATCAAAACAATATTTTGCTAGATGGCCTTTGCGGCCACAATGTGTACAAATGTACACCTTAGCATGATGCTTATGAGTGTAATTGTGATCGTGATGTGCACTATAAGCATGAGCATGATGAGTATGTGCATGAGCATGTGGAGTTTGTTTCTTGGGAAACATGGACTCCAATCTAGTATGATTGAATGCACACGAGTTCAAAGTTGAACTCAAATTTTCTACTTTATTTTTCAAAGAATTAATCTCACAAGTGGAGGTATGTAAGGCATGGTGAGATGCATGAACAATTTTCTTTTTCTTTTTACAAACATCTTCTTTTTCTTTTTCACAAATCTTTCGTTTCAAAGTCTTGTTTTCTTGAAAAACAACTTCCTTTTGAGTTTCCACCAAAATAATTTTCTCTTTTAAAATAGTGTTTCCTTTACATAAATCATTCAATTTTGACATAAGGGAAACATTCTCATTTTTCAAATCTTCTTTCTCTTTTTCTAAACATGCAAGTTTATTTTTAAAAGAATCATTTTCTACATGTATGCAATCAATGGTCTTTTTCAAAATATTGTTATCCTTTTCTAAGCATGCAATGTTCTCTCTAAATGAGTCTTGTTCTATATGCATGCAAGCAATATCCTTTTTCAAATTCTTATTATTCTTTTTAAGCATGTCATATCTTTCAAGCAATAATTGGCAAAAAGTATTAAGCTCATCATATGACATACTAGCATCCTCATCCTCGGATTCGGAATTTACCTCAAGGGGGTTATCCCCTTGGACCATGTAGCACTTGTTGGAGGTGTCGCTTCCAACATCCGAATCGCTCCCCGCAAGGTATTGTTCATTTTCGCCAAGGAGATGAGGGTGTTCCATACTACAAAAGCCATATCAATATTAGCAACCCTAAATAAGTAATCATCATTTAGGGTACTCTTCAAAGCATTTAGGGCTTTTGTATTAGCCTCAAGATTCTTACCATCTATACAATAAGCATTATTAGTAGTGGCAAGATATACATTATAACCTAGGGCTTTGAGGAATAATGACATCTTAACTTTCCAAATGTGGATGTTAAGAATGTCAAAGGTGGGTGGTGACATAAAGTCCATGGTGAGGTGTGTGTGTACAACAAATATTGTGATTAGCCCAAATGTAGGATCTTTAACTCTTAGGTTGTTAGACCCTTATCAAGAGCACTAGCTCTGATACCAATTGAAATATCACCTAGAGGGGGGGTGAATAGGTGATGGCTAATCTAATGGTCACTTATGAACAAATAATGCGGAATTAAAACTAAGTTGACCAAATTAAAATTCTTTTTAATTAAACACTTATGTATAACTCAAGAGTGTTGCCGAATTCCCCTTGCGAGGCTCTGGACAAGCTCCTCTAGATTCCCCTTGAATGGGTTGAGGTGCCGCGTTGGCTCTCTTGGTTGAATACTAGTGTTAACAACAATCCCAAGCAAGTATGTATATCAATTATGAGCACAAGGGAAATATATCTAGCAAGTAAATGATAAAGACAATAACGCATGCAAGATATAAAAGAGACAAAGAGAGAGAGAGGGATAGAGTAAGCAATCGCAAACACAAAGGGTTGTTTCGAGGTTCGAGCACACTTGCTCTACATCCCCGCCTTCGACACACGAAGGGTTTCCACTATGCAAGATCCCAATGGATCTCTCCTCGGTGCCGCACACCTACAAACCCTCGGACCCCTTAAGTCCCTTACACACCACAAGCCCACCGGCTCGTCGAGGCCGCACCTCGCACCACAAGTTCGCACCCGAACTCAACCACCAACAACGAGCACACTTGCCCGTTTCCACAAAGAACAAGGAAAAATCTCTTTGATGATCACAACACTTGATCACCTAAAGAGTACTCTCACTACAACACACCTATAGGATGATAGACAATGATTTGCTCAAGTGTGTGGTGAGAAAATGAAGGAAAGAAAGCTTTGGTAGAAAACTCAAAGATCACTAAACACTCTCTTGATAAAAACTCTTCCTTTTGATTGGAAGTATTTGCACTTAAATTTTGTGGAGAAACTCTTCTAAAAGTATCAGAAAATCTGCTCAAGAAGTCTCAAAAATCTTAACCTTAAAACCATTGACAAAACCCCCTTTTATAGGCTGCCCAGAAAAAGAGCCGTTGGGGCTGTGTCAGTGCTGTCGGTCGACCGCCGGTCGACCGGCCAACGGTCATTTTTCTGACCGTTGCAGCCACCGGTCGACCGGCTCGGTCGACCGATAACTTCCAGAGAGCAGAACTCTCTGGACCGGTCGACTGCCAGTCGACCGCTCGCCTGGATTTGAACTGTCGGTCGACTGGGTCAGTCGACTGGACATTTCCAGAGAGCAAGCTCTCTTGGTCGGTCGACCGACCCGGTCGACCGGCCACTGTGCTGACAACGTGCACATGGCTGTGCACTTCGGTCGACCGGTCCAGTCGACCGGTTGGCCTGTCAGCCAGTTTTCCAGGTCAGAAATCTGTACAAAAAATCTTTTTTTATAAAATCCTAAAAATACATGTAAATTCTACAAAAATAGTTTTACCAATATACATGAGAGAACAAACATGCTTGCACAAAATCAAGACATGTTATAGATGTTTTGGTCTATTTTTGTAACTTGGAAATATTAGCTAAATAACTAAAATGAATTTTTCAAAACATGTTTTTCCAAACTTGTTTTTCTAAATCTTCATCAAATACAAAAACAAGATATTTGAGTTCATTTAAAAACATGGTGTGTATGGATATGATCCACTACACAATCAATAAGAAATATCTATGTTTTTGACAATAAGCACTAAGTATGGTTTTGGTTATAAGATATGCAAACTTGAAATACCAAAATCCAAGATAAATATTTTTGTCTCAAAGAAAATCTTTGTTCTAAGTAAAAATTCTTTTCTAAAAAGAAATCTTTTATGAAATCAATTAAATCAAGAGTTCTATCAAGAGTGTGTGTGTGTGATATAACTTGAGCAATCCACCAACTATCTATCCTTTACATTTTTACTAAAACAAAAATACAAATTCTATACCTAGACCCAAGTCTTCATCTTCTTGAAGTCTTCACTTGAAGCTTCTCATCTTCTTGACTTGGTCCAAGCTTGATCCAAAAACTCCTTGGATCACCACATGCAAGCTCCAAATCTTGATCTTTTATCCTTTGTTGAGCTATGCACCTACTAAGATCTTGATAAAGAATCTGTCACTAAATAAACACAAGATCATTAGTAACTATAACTACATGAGTTGATCATCATCAAAACTAGGGTGAGGGGCCTTTGGGCCAACAAAACCAACCACAACACCTCTTTACAAGAGGTATAACCACAAACCCAAATCACAATCTCAATTACCTTTACATAAGAGAGATTAACACAACCCAAAACAAACAAGATTACAACACTTGTTGGTCCAATAAACCACAAACCAATTTTCCTCTCAAAACAAGACCTATAGATAGGATAGATATGATAGCTCAAGTATGAGAAAAATAAGGTGTTTGGAAAATAAATCACAAAGAAAATACTTGAGAAAAATCTAGATAAAGATAGAAATGAAGATCAAAACCAATATCCCAAATACTCTAGTTTTCTTTGATTTTTTCAATCCTTGAAAACAAATAAAGATAAATCTTTTAACTATAAAAACTCTTTTAAACTCTTGCTAAAAAACACTTGAAAGATAGAAAATTTTCTCTTCAAAAATTCTTGTTGAAAACAGCCCAAAAGATGGGTATTTATAACCCTCTCAAAATTCTGCCCGTTGGCAGCAGGAAAGGGCAGAATGCCCTTCCGGTCGACCGCCGGTCGACCGGTCGGTCATTTTTCTGACCGTTGAGCCTCCGATCAACCTCCCGGTCGACCGGCCAGCACCCGAGAGTTTGAGTGCTTTCAGTCGGTCGACCGCGCAGTCGACCCACCTTTTAGGCTGGCCATGTGCACGTTTTCATGCACTTCAGTCGACCGACTCCTGGTCCGGTCGACCGTCCGGTCGACCGCCAGTGTATCTGGCTAGGAAATTATAAGTCTGAAAACTTGATTAATTTAATACCAATTAAATCCCATAAAATCCCATATATTTCAGAAAAATAAGTTCTTGTAAGATATCTGAAGAACAAATATATGTGACTGAAAATCAATACATATTACAAACTATTTGAAGCATTTTTGCGATATAGAAATTAGACTTAACACAAAATCGGTATTTTCCAAAAACCAAAATTTGAAATGGAAATCCGATTTTTTTCCAAACTTGTATAAATACGAAAACATGATATTTAAACTCTTTTGAAGCATAGAGTGTATGGATAGAATCCAATGCACATGTAAAGTGTACATCTATATTTTTGACATGAAATCCCAAATAGGTTAAACCGAAAACCAAACTATTGAAACTTGTGTGTGTGTGTGTAACTTGAGCATATCAATACTATCTACCTTTACACAAGATCTAAACACAATCTTATATTAAACAAACTGAGCTCTTCTTGTAGAACTCCTTCTCCAAGCTGACTCGACCGAAACATGATCCGAAGAGCTTGACTCCAACCGAGTGCTAAATACAATCTTGACGTGCGAGCTCTTGAATCAACATGAGATAGCTCTAAAACTCCTTTGTTGAAGCTAAACACATACTAATATCTTAATCAACAACTGAAACTATATAAACACAAGATTATTAGTAAACTATAACTATATGAGTTAATCATCATCAAAACTAGAGCGATGGGCCTTTGGGCCAACAATCTCCCCATTTTTGATAATGAGAAAACTCATGGAGTTATATATGCATGGATTAAAGTTAAGCTTCATAGAAGCTCCCCCTTAACTCATGCATAGTAATAAACAATAAGGATATTCAATGAAGTGTATAAACCAAATCAAACATATATGCATAAATTCACAAAATTCTTTTCTCCCTTTTTGCATAAACGAGGAAATAGACATGCATAAATAAACATGTATATATAAACTCTCCAAATACTTCTCCCCTTTTTGTCAATTCATCAACAAAGTGGCGAAGGAAAAAAAGCAATAAAGATATATATGTGATACACATTCATGAAGAGAAGAGACGTGAAGTTAACTCCCCCTGCATACATGCATTACATAAAAAGAGAGGACTAGACCCTAACCACATAAAGCATAATATACAATGTATAAGTGAAGATGTAAAGCTCCCCCTACATACGTGTATACATAAAGAAGAGAGGTCAAACTCCTCAATGTGCCCAATATGAATCTATATATAGAGAGAAGATGTTAAGCTCCCCTTACATATAAGCAATGCATATCAAAACATATTGAAATCACTTATAAGACAACTTTATGAATTTTCTTGTAGTCAACAAAATAAATTTTGATATTAATGAAATTAAATTGTAGATACCAATTGAAAAATGTAGTTGACAAAAACAAATGTTGGTACCACTTGTAACTAAATAAAATTTTTAAGATACCAATAGAAGATTTTTGTACCAATTGAAATAAAACATTGTAAGTTTGATACCAATTGAAATCAAATTGTACCAATTGAAAATATATAGTAAATTTTTGATATCAATTGAAAGTGAAAACCAAATTCTGGTTAAACACAACTCATTTTGCAATAAAGATATCAAATTGAGAATAATACCAATTTAAGATTATTGATGCCAATATTAAAAATGTTAGCATATGTCAAAACAAAGTATTTTTCATCATAAAGAGTGAGAGTAAGATACCAATTGAAAATAAAATCAATTTCTAGATAAACACGAATTTTTTCCCCCTTTATGAAATGCTAATAAAAATAATGCATAAGCTAGTATAAGATACCAACTGAAAAATAATTGACATTATGGATTAAATCAAGCTTAGTAAGAAATAATTTGTGCTTTAAGATATAAAGATGTTGTAAGCACAATAGAATCATATATATATATATATATATATATATATATATATATATATATATATATATATATATATATAATATATATATGAAAATGAATATACCAATTGAAATTGATACTAATTAAAATTTTAAAGCATACATATATAAAACACAAATAAGAGTATACAAATATAAAAATCCTTGAAGATCAAGTGTATAAATCATACCTACCACCCTATTCATGTACATGTTTAAATAGAATTTCAATTTTGAGCATATAAGGCATGGTCGCCCATCCAACCGCCGTTCGATCGTAGGGTTTTCAAAAATCATGATTTGAAAATATTTTAGCATAATTTGAAAACTCTACCAATTGAAGAATAAAAACTAGTTTAAAAATAATTTTTAAAACTAGTACGAAATCCTTCAAGTAAGGAATAAAACATGAATAAATCTAGAAAATATGAAATCACACGATCATCGAAACTCAAATGGCAATAAAGCACATATAACCTCATGAAACAAAAAATTATCAGTAAAAACCAAACATAGAGTGTAAAAAATCATGTAATCAACAACCTCATGGAAATAGGCAATGAAGCTCATATAAATTCCGTTATAAACATGAAAAACAAGAAAATTTAATTTTTATCAAAATAATACACACTTCCAGGCATATGTTATTTTGTCTAAACTAGAAGTATACATACATATCCAAACATAAATTAGTCCACAAAAGTATATTGCATGAAGGCAAGTGGCTCTAAGATATACATGTATATCTAATAGTTTTAGACAAAATTAACATATACATGAAGCTAAAAATATTTTTATGAAAACATGTACGAAAATAGGGAATACAAGTTAAAATGCAAGAATCATCAAATTAGGCAATACAAGTACATCTAATAGGTACAAATGAGCAATATAGAACAAACATAAAATAATCAAATGTGGCTCACTAGTTGTACAAGTATAAACACAAGTTTTAATGAAAATCACATCTAAACAAGTAATCAAAATATGAAGTACAAAACCATAAACAAACATGATCATTAAGGTAAATGCACGTGTTTTAGCACTATGATATACATAGTAGCTAAACAAAAGTGAGAATACAAAATAATGGTTCATATAAACATGGGTGTATCTCAAAAGACTATCTAAGTATATCACATGTCTAATTTACATTGCATTTAATGTAATGAACATGGAAAAAATCGAAACATGCTAAAAATTAATAATATGAGAGCATGTAAACTTAATGGGAGTTAGAGATAGTTACCAAACCAATAGGGCTAATCTCTAGATCTTCAAACCATGGTGGTCTTTTCACCAAACTTTTCTTGAAAGTGATGCATCCAAAAGTTTCACCATTTAGCTCGGAACGCATCTACCATCAAGGCACCAACACCCTCACGTCAAGCGAGAGACCACACCTACATCAAATATAATAGGAGTGATTTTTGGTACCCATACCTTATTGGGTCCATGAAAGTTAGCACCTTTCTTAACCCAAATAAATTTATTTGCAAAATTTGAATCATGTATTCTATTATAACAAAACTTTGCAAGGTGGCCCTTACGTCCATAATGTGTACAAGTGTACACATGAGCATATATGAAATCATGTGTGTGAGCATATGAGCATATGTATGTCGTGGTTTGTGCATGCATATGAGGAGCATGTTTCTTGCAAAACATGAATTCCAAACGTGTGTGGTTCATGGCACATTGGCTCAAAGTGGAGCCCAAACAATCAACACTTTTCTTCAACATACATATATCATTTTTAATGAAGACAAAGTGGAGCATGCAACATGTTTATCACTAATAGAAGAAGCAATAGGAACATGACAAACATGAGAAGATAAATCATATTTCAAAGATTTATTTTCATTTGAAACAACTTCCAATTCTTTTGAAATTAAAGCAATTTTATTTTCAAAGATTCATTCTCTTTTAAAACAAAATCAAGTTTTGGAGATAGAATTTTATTTTTCTTCAAAACATCATCACAATTATTTTTACTTTTTAAAATTTTGTTTTCATTTAGAGCAAGATTAAGTTGAGAAGTTGGAATTTCAAGGAATCTCTTTCACTTGAAATCTCATCCATCTCTTGCAAAATCAAATCGAACACAAATCCTTGTTTTCTTTATTTAATTTAAAGCTTTTCTTTTTCAAACTTGGTACTTTTCTAGCAAGTTTTCATAAACTATGGAAAACTCTTCATTAATGCATCGGCAATACTATCATGATCATCATTAGAAGAGCTAGCACAATCATCTAATTAAGTATCCGAGTTTACCTCAAGGGAGTCATTCCCTTTGACCATGTAGCAAGCATCATCGGACTCATATTCACTAGATTCCTTCTCCACAAATTTTATCATTTGAAGCTCGGGAGATGTCAAAGTATTCCACACTGTAAAAGTGGAATCATAGTGAGAAACAATAGACAAGTAATCTTTGCTTAATGTTTGCTTTAATGCGTTTAGGGCTTGTGCATTGACCTCAATGTACTTGTCATTATCAAGATAAGATTTGTTGATAGTGGCAAGGTAAACATACATTCCTAGGATTTTTAAATAGGCACTCATTCTAAGTTTCCATATATCGATGTTAGAAACATCAAACATGGGAGGGGTCATGAATCTATGAGTGTATAAACTATATGTGTGCAAATGCAAATCTAGATTAGCTAGCCAAGATCTCACTCCTAGGTGGTTAAAACCTAATATTAGGAGCGTAGGCTCTGATACCAATTGAAAATACACTTAGAGGGGGTGAATAGATATATGACTAATCTAATGACAAATGATGGGGAACTAAAAACTAATTGCAACACACTAAGTGTAACCAAAGAGTGCAGCTGAATTCCCGGTGACGGGCTCTGGACTATCTCCTCTAAATTCTTCTAAATAAGAGTTGAGGTGCTATATGAAACTCTCTTGGTTCAACACTAGTGAGGCACACAATCAATACCAAGCATATATATGATATGAGCAATATGAATCAATGCAAGATAAGAGAGAGTTTAGAGATAGTGGATCAATCGCAAACACCGAGATATGTTTCGAGATTCGAGCCACTGCTCTACGTCCCCACCTTCACACAGAAGGATTTTCAATATACATCCACACAGCACCTCCCACACAGGGAACCACCACTGAGAATTTGGCAAATACAAACTAGGAGTACACGACTTCTCTCTCCAACAAAACAACCTCTACATAAGAGGCTAGGCACACAACAATCACCACACACAATAGGGATAAGGCACTAAAATAAACAACAATCACCTCTTCACTAAGAGGGATAAGGAACAAAGCCAAACCAACCACAATCACCTCTTTACAAGAGGGAAACGACAAACCCAAATTACAATCTCAATCACCTTTACACAAGAGGGATGAACACAGCTCAAAGCAAAGAAGATTACAATACTTAGTGGTCTCAATAAACCACAAACCAATTTTTCTCACAAACAAGATCCTATAGATAGGATAGATATGATAGCTCAAGTGTAAGAAAAACAAGGTGTTTGGAAAATAAATCACAAAGAACATACTTGAAAATGCTAGATAAAGATAGAAATGAAGATCAAAACCAATATCCCAAATACTCTATTTTTTTTTATTTTTGCAACCCTTGAAAACCAATAAAGAAAAATCTTTTAACCATAAAAACTCTTTTAAACTCTTACTGAAAAACACTTGAAACATAGGAAATTTTCTCTTCAAAAATTCTTATTGAAAACAGCCCAAGAGATGGGTATTTATAACCCTCTCAAAATTCTGTCCGTTGGCAATAGGAAGGGCAGAAATGCCCTTCCGATCGACCACCTGGTCGACCGGCCAACGGTCATTTTTCTGACCGTTGAGCCTCCGGTCGACCGCCCGGTCTACCGACCAGCACCCGAGAGTTTGGCGCTTTTAGTCGGTCGACCGTGCGGTCGACCCACCATTTAGGCTGGACATGTGCACATTTACGTGCACATCGATCGATGTCTAGTCGACCGATTCCTAGTCCGGTCGACCGCCTATGTGTCTGGCTCGAAAATATAGGGCTAAAAACTTGGTTAATTTAATACCAATTAAATCCCATAAATTACATAAATTCCGCAAAAATAAGTTCTTGTAAGATATCTGAAGAACAAATATATGTGACTAAAAATCAACACATATTACAAACTATTTGAACCATTTTTGCGATATAAAATTAGGGTTAAACACAAAATCGGTATTTTCCAAAAACCAAACTTTGAAATGGAAATCTGATTTTTCCCAAACTTGTATAAATACAAAAACACAATATTAAACTCTTTTGAAGTATAGAGTGTATGGATAGAATCCAGTACACATGTAAAGTGTATATCTATGTTTTTGACATGAAACCCGAAGTAGGTTAAACCGAAAACCAAACATATTAAAACTTTTGTGTGTGTGTGAACTTGAGCATATCAACATTATCTATCTTTACACAAAATCTAAACACAATCTTATACTAAAACAAACCGAGGTCTTCTTGTAGAACTCCTTCTCCAAGCCGACTCGATCCAAACACGATCCGAAGAGTTTGACTCCAACCGAGTACTAGATGAGATCTTGACGCGCAAGCTCTTGAATCAATATGAGATAGCTCCAAAACTCCTTTGTTGAAGCTAAACACCTACTAATATCTTAGTCAACAACTGAAACTATATAAACACAAAGATTATTAGTAAACTATAACTACATGAGTTAATCATCATCAAAACTAGAGCGATGGGCCTTTGGGCCAATAGGAAATTTCGTTGCCATCCTTGAACACGGCTCTGATAACAAATGTAGGATCTAAAAAACAAGGCAACACAAACATTAAAAGGAGATGAATAGTGTTTATAAATTTTTAATAATAAAAAGTAAACTACTTGCAGGAAAGTAAAATGCACAGAATAAATCTCAGCAAAATGCAAACGCAAACACTAGAGATTTTATCCTGGTTCGGTCCTTATAACCTACGTCCAGTCCCCAAGTAACCGCTTGAGATTTTTCTTATCCTGATTTTAATTCACCCCAAAATCAACTCATGTACACCACTTGACAAAACACCATTAGTCAAATCTGTACAACTCTTCTTTACTCCAAGAAGACACTTTCTTTGATTGATTACAATGTAGCCTATAAGCCTTAAACATGTATGTGATTGTGAACAAGGTATCTTATAGGAGGACTCTCAGAATTCTTCACAAGGATTTAGAATTGTGTGAGAACAGAAAGTAGAGAATTTTTTTGAAAAACAGAACTTTTTAACAGAGTTTTTGGATAGAAAACTAGTGATTTGAATTAGTGAATTCATCCAAGGACAACATCTCTATTTAGAGGTGAAATCAATGGTCAGTTAGGAAAGGTACCTACTCAAATTTGAAAATTAAAACGTTGAAGAAAATACCAGAATATCAAAAACTGTATAACAGTCAGAAACTGAACTTAGTCGACTAGGGTATGAGATTAGTCGACTAGTATAAGAAATTTTGCCTAAGTTAGTCGACTAACTTAAAGACCAAGTCGATTATATTAATCTTACACAGATTGATGGGTTTCTGGAAACTAAAACTAGTCGACTATATAAGAGGATTAGTCGACTAATTTTGATTACAGTTAAAAAAATAGAACAGATACTTTTCTGTGAAGACACCTAGTCGACTATATGATATAGTAAGTTGACTATAGGATATGTTAGTCAACTATAGAAGGGGATAAGTCGACTATAAGACTATTTTGTGTGTGTGATCAAGGCTCTTAACAATCGTCTAAAAATACACAAAAATAGTAAATATCCTTATATAATCTTGAGCTATCAGAACTCAGTACTACCTCTTTAGATTGAGCTCCAATGTACCTGCATCACAATTGTTATCATCAAATTTAAGTTCCAACATACTTCTGCATGATGAATTAGAGGAGAGCATATTCATGAAGCAACCTAAAGAGTTCTTTTAAAAAGGTTAAGAAAACAATGTGTGTCTTCTCAAGAAGTTCTTTTATGGGCTGACGCAGTCTCTCGGATAGTGGTATAAGCGGTTTGACTCATTTATTCAAGGCCAATTGACCTGATATGAGTATGACAGTTGTATTTAATTCAAGCAGTGCAATGGTGATTCACATATTTGTTGTTGTATGTGGATGATATATTGATTGCGGCAAGATACAAGACACATATTCAGAAGTTTAAAGCTCAGTTAAAAAAGAAGTTAGAGATGAAAGATTTGAGAGAAGCTAAGAAATTTTAGGTATGAAGATCAGTCGAAGCAGAAGTACAGGAAAACTCTTGCTATCCCAAGAGAATTATGTTCTCAAGATGTTAGAAGGATTCAACATGGCTGAAGAAAGACCGGTCACTACTCTTTTGGCAGGTCACATCAGGTTATCGTCCATTCAGTGTCCAAACTCACAAAAAGAGGAGGATGATATGCCTCGAGTATCATATGCGAGTGCAATGGGATCATTGATGTATGCTATGATCTACACTAGGTCTGACTAACCTATGCAGTTAGTACAGTAAGTCAGCTCATGTCAAATCCAGGCAAGCAACGTTGGGAAGCAGTGAAGTGAGTGCTACGATATCTGCGAGGGACTGCAAGATTAGTGTTGATATTTTAGAGGTTGAAAACAGGAAAGCCAAAGGTGTTACAAGGATATATTGATGCAAATTATGCAGGAGATCTTGATCAGTGAAGATCTACGACGAGTTATGTATTCAGAGTAGCCAAGTGTATTGTTGTTGGAAGGCAGAGTTGCAAGATACCATGGTACTTTCAACAACAGAGGTGGAGTACTGGCTGCAGTTAAGGCATCTAAGAAAAGTCTTGTGGTTGAGAGGATTGGTCGGTACTTTTTGCATCATATAGGATTCAGTTCAGGTCGACTGCGACAGTTAAAGTGTTATACATCTTGATAAGGATCACAGGTGTCACAAGCGGACAAAATACATTGATGTGAGGTATCACAAGATGAGTCATTGATTGTAGTAGAAAATATTATTGACTTGGTGAAGATAGTATGAAAAAGAATATGGCAGACATGATGACAAAGATCATCACGGTGAAAAACTTCAGAGCATCTCTGAACTTCATCAATATTTTCAAAGATAAGGCAGAGAATGAGCTCTTGAGAGGGATCCGTTTGAAGTGACAAAAGGGAAGAAAGAAGCTTATTGATGGTGTGGAGGCCAATTTCTACATGGCTCGGCATTTAAGTCAAGGTGAAAATCGTTGGTATTTTGGGTCCTCACATCCATCGGAGAAGACTACGCAACAAGGTGAAAAAAATTTCAAAGATTCAGCAGGTAGAAACATGCACAAGAGATGCACAGGCTCAATCTTTTGACAGTAGCAGATGGTTGTCGACAGCTAAGCCAATGTGGTCGACCGCGAGTCAACAGAAACTGAGGATGTCTCTGTCTATCTACAGCTACATTTAGTTGTGGACAGCTGGAGCACTGCCTGTCAAAGACAATCGACAGGAGATCGCTGCAAACTCAATAGAAAACTCACTATGTCTCAATCTGTCGACAGCTGGCTGTCAATAACTACAAAAATTTTCAGATTTCGAGTTGCTTTCTGACTAGGATCATGAAGAGGTTTTCGAATCTCTCCTTCTGTAGGCATTTGATTGGATGATTATGATGGTTTTGCTGAAGATTTAGAAGGTCTAAAATTATTATACATGTTTATAAAATCCTTAGAGCTGTGGGTTTTATGTATTGTGTTTTGAAAGAAAGATTTTCATCTTATATTGAGAGTTTGAGAGATTCTAAAGAGATATCTTTGTAAACTCTTGTAATGCTTATAAGATTAATAAAATTCTATGCCCCTTCTCTCACAATCTTGTGTCTTTTAATTTGTGATCTGTATTCTTCCTCTTGTGGTGATCAAATTATATTGTCTGCTGCGATAGATTGCTCAGAGCTTCCGCGGTGACTCTTATATTTGGTGGTGTCCATCCACAAGAAGGAGAGGAGAGTAGAGGGAGGGGGAAAAAAGATAACTGTATTTAATTTAATAGATGGATTTTAACGAAGCATGTGAGAGAGGATGAAAAAGAGAAGCAGATAAGGGGGAAGTAATAAAAGAAAAGGACAAAACAGGGGGGAAAATAAACACAGTTAACTAACTCAGAGGGTGTTTTTACTAGTGACATAGTTCAAAACGTATTAGTATTATTTGATCATAATAAATAGAGTTTTTCCGCAACTCACCAAATAATATATATATATATATATATATGATTTTGTTTTAAAAGGTAGACCGTCAATTGCCTATATTTGAAGTGGAGAGGATCCGAATCTCGCAACCATAGCGCCACTCGACCACACTGTCCTCTCCACTTCCCTCTGTCATTGTTCCCCAAAACTAAAAAAACTAAAAAAAAAAAATTCTCTTTCTGATAAGAAAGCTACATAACCCTGGCTCATCGTTAGCCGTAAGATCCTCCTCTGGTAGCTCCCCCACCATGACCCCACGCTCCTGTCCACCTCATCTACCCCGCCAGTTTGCGAGCACATCAATCTGTTCTACAATAAAATGACTACAGGGTCATGGCAGTTCATCCGCAAACAAACATTAACAGGCTAAAAATCATGCGAGGTTAACACGTGAACATGAACAGTGAATCGAAAAACAACACATTTTTTATTCCAAACAGCAACTATTTAACCCCGCACCACCAACCACACCACCACCACCCCAAACAAAACCAATCCTGTGGGCAACGCTGCCCTGGAGTACTACTCTGCTCTACTGGTGTAATAGCTGCACACAAGTCCCCGACCACAGCTCTCAGCCCCATGCACTCAGCCTCACTGTAGGAAAGAGGGACAGGACGGGACAGTCCTGAGCCCGGCGGGTCGGAGAGCGGGCCGGCTCGGACCCGTGCCCGCCCCCAAATTCCCGACAGGCCGGTCCGAGTATTTTAAAAAAATAAAAAATATATATTAATATTTTTAAAAAAATCTTTAAAATTTTTTTAAAATTCACACAATTTTGAAAAAAATTGATACGAGTTGTAAATATAAATGCAGTTTTTTTTTCAATTAATAATCCAAATTGATACAAGTTGCAAATTGAAATGAAGTTTAAATTGATACCCATACAAGTACAAATATTCTTCATTTGTTCACTCATCTTCTGAAAAGTCATCAATGATTTCATCTGCTGTTTTATTTTAGCTTCTCGTCTCCGCATCTAGTCAATCTTTGTCGCAGATGCTCATCTCGATGACTACTGACGTTAGTGAACTTGAGGAAAGGTTGAGAGAGAGGTTGAGAGAGTTTGAGCACTTGAGAACTTGAGAACTTGAGAGAGCTTGAAAACTTGAGGGAGCTTGATCACTTGAGAACTTAAGAGAATCGTTGGGCACCGAGACTCGAGCTAACCCCGGTGCAGCCCAGGCCCAGGTGAGGCCCTACCCGATCGGACCGTGTTTCTCAAATCGGGGCACGCCTTGGGGTTGGAAGCGAGCCCGGGCCGAGAAGGGCCCAAGCCAAACCGGGCCAGTTCTGTGTGAGTCCCCGGGCCGACTAGCCCGTTTGAACCCCAAATTCACTATCCTTTTTTCTTTTCTTTTCTCTTCATTTTTCATTCAATAACGTGGTACCGCAGCAATAGAGAATTTGTTTAGGGTCATCTCATTGGTGTAGTAACATACACACACGGCAAGTAAATGCTCATTAGCCAGACAAGTAGAATGGACAAAGGGAGGAGCCAGGCGCTGTAGAGATATGGATACTTCATATTGTAGAAGAGTAGTAGGAGATTCAACACATCAAATGAATACTTCACACTATAAACGGTGCAAGCAACATGGTGCTTGTCTCATGTTGCTAGTCTCCATCCTATTCAACCTTCTTTTTCCTTGCTCGAGAAATTGGCTGCTTTCATGCAACTCGCATAGACCGCTTCACACGGGCTATAAGTTGATCATTCAAAGTAGGATGGCAAATTGCCAGCCCTGTTCAGACCTCGAAAATCTTGATCTTTCGAGTAGGGTACGAAATTGCCATATCTATATCATGCCAAAACGGATCCCTGTAAGTGTTTTACAAGAAACTATTTGGCACATGGCTCGCATACCTTGAGATTCCAAGCCTAACTCCTCTTCTAGCATGCTTGGTCACACCTCTGTAACAACTCTGAATCAGATTCCATCACCACTTCAAGCTTTAGAGGCTTCGGCATCGCAGAGCGGTAAAAGTAGCCGGTTTTTGCATCTATGCAGAATTCTTACGTTGGTCGCTTGGTGAACCCTGAATTATTCATGAACATTCGCGAACAAAGTTTGATACCTACACTTCTTCTTGGATGTCATCATAGCTCACTGCTGCTTGCTGAACATTGCAAAGTTCAAGACCAATGAAAAAGGACGAACATCAGATTATTTAACACTGAGGACTCCAGGTCTAATGGCTTGAAGGTTGCAACACTGAAGACAAAATCCTGACATTGCATATTATTTTAATTCTCAAATCCTCCTTTGACCATCTGAAACAAGAGAGACAAAAATAAGGAAACCACCCTCAGCAGAACAACCACATCCATTGCTCCCATAATCAGTTCATTGATTCCTCAAGGGGAGAGACAGCTGCAATACAACACTCGCTCTCTCTCAAGGAAAGTTGTTTCCACAAGAGCAGCGTCATCTTCACCCACAACAGTGCACCTTAATTCTGTTGTTACTGTTGCCTCAGCTTGTTACTATGATATAAAATATACATGCAATCAACATGAGGTTGCCATCAAAGTCAAGTTGACTAGAAGGATCCCACTTGCCCCAGTATTAGATCAATTGCTACGGCGTGACTTTAGCATGACTTCCACAATATAACATAATAAATACAATGCAACAAATAATAGTTCAAAAGGTCTTAAATCTAGCATATAAATTCCCAAACATCTATCCCCACAATTTTGGAAACTTTATGAAATGACCGACACCAATTTCTATCTAAAAAGGCATATATATATATATATATATATATATTATATATATATATATATATATATATATTATATATATATATATAACATTAAGATCTTCAAAGATGTCTAGAAGAAATGAACACATTGCATTCCTCTTCCTCCCACTATCGTAACTTAAGAACACGCCTCCTCCAGCTCCTCCCCAAAAATGGAGGCGACATATGACCCAAAAAATAATTTGGGAATGGCGCACAAAAAAGGCCTTCAGTTCAATTCCAGAAGATCAGATATCTGCCATATGACTTTGCCATCAAAAAGCACCAACACCCCCACCCCCCCCCCCCCCCCCCCCCCACCCCCCAAAAGCCAAATAAACTATACAACTCAACAAAAACTAGACTCTCTACCTAGAATTTTTTTTCATTTATTATTTTCTTTTTTTTTTTTTAAGTTTTTGTGTTTTCCTTTTTTTTTTTTTAATCGGATTTTTTCTCTCTAGAAAACTAACAATTCCATGGCAGGCAACAAAGAATGTCATCTCATAAAAGACCCTGACAGTCACCCAAACGATTGCCTTAAAGACCTCCCCAAAAAATCCCTCCCAATTCATGAAATAGTCTCAGAACTTCTAATCCCAGCAAATCACTGATCCGAACCTGAATGGCCAGCACTTCGCACCTGTCTATCCTCATTGGAATCTCCCCTCTGCGACTGGTTTATGATATTCCCAGATGCCGACCTACCAACTACCTCAGAAACAATTGCACCCCCAGAGTTGTGGTTACCAAACACTCTCCTCTAAGACCACATTCTGCATGCAATCCATCACATTTTCAACATTCGGCTCAGGTGAAGAGAGGAGACTTGATGTACTACCATGTTGACTAGGCTGAGGGTGCAGTATCCAAATCATCCAATCACCGCGTCTTCTTATTCTCTCACCCTGCAAGAACGAACATGACATTGAAATTTGGAGTGAGCTGAAGCAATGAAAGAGTATTATTATATTAGAAGAAAAGAAAAACATAGAAGAAATCTATTGGATTATGAGTTCTTTTTTATTCTTTTTCTAATTAATGCCAACATGCAAATTTTCCTTTCAAAACCTTTCCATCCGGACACGGCATTTGGGACAGGCAAGCTCTATGTGGGATTATTTTGGGAGACACTCTTTACAACAATTGCAGAAACTGGTCTCTCACA